>CABHPP010000837.1:0-47500 GCA_902168425.1 Peromyscus attwateri
ACACACACAAACACACACATACACACACATATACACACACATACACACACACATACACACACAAACACACACATACACACACATACACACACATGCACAAACACACATACACACACACATACACACATACACACACACATACACACACATACACACTACACACACACACACACACTATTAAAAGGTGTTGAAGGAAATCCTGCTTATATCCACCCATTATTACAGAAAACATTTGAAATGGAAACCTTTTATCAAATATTCTGTCAGCGTGTGAGTTAATCTCCACATGTGTCTAACACATAAAGTATTCTTTTCATTGAATGAACTAACCTTTCCCACCTTGCTGTTTCCTTCCTGTTATTTGAGGTATTTTCCTATGCACTGCAGATATATATTTTTTTTCTTAAATTCTCAAATTTTTCTTCCTTGATGTTCAGGTTTTGGCTGGTTGGTTTAAAAAACCTGGTAGGATGGCAAGTTACACATTCAAAAGGGACATTGGGCTGATTATCTTTTGGGGTAAGAAAATTAATGGGCAAACTAAAAGCCGTAGAAGGAGAGCATGATAGAATGGGGAACCTGGGAAGAGTCTATTCCTGCTAAACAGAGGCCAAGACCTCTCTTACAGGCTTCAGAAAAAAGGAGAAGTTTCCACACCATGTAGTTGATAAGTAGTCCATAGTAGGTCCTCACAGTCAGGCTGTTTCTGATTCCCAGGAGAACAAAAAGGTTAGCCCTTCAGTGAATATGTATCCATTAAAGCTTATGGTGCTTGGAAAACTTACTTTATGGAAATGACAATCACAGATCATAGAAATACAAAGTAAGGTTCATGCCATTTCTATTAGAACTGTTGTGAGGGCAGAGAGAGAGAGAGACAGAGACAGAGACAGAGACAGAGAGAAATTAGGACCTCAGAGCTGGCTAAATAAGCAAGACCTTGAGCTGTCCCAACTAACAACCTTACTTAGATTCATCCCCCAAAACCACAATGTCCTGTAACCCATCCTCTGACCTCTTTATGTGAAGACACCAATAAACTTCTGAATGTAAAAAAGTGGTTTGAGAAGCAATGAAATAAATTTATTACAAAACAGCATCAGCACAGGTTACAGAAAGAAAATATATTTCTGGTCAAACTGGTGCTTTAAGAAAGACATAGGAGGCGGGCAAGTCTCATCTCTATGGGAGCATCCTTGCTAATTGGAAATGGAATTTACATTGCCTGGGATGGGGTCAGGTTATGTGATCCAAACAAAATGGCCGTTAACACTTGAAAAAAACAATCTGCTTTCTAACATGACAAGAATGATTTGCAGTTAATAACCGGGGGGAAAGGCCAGTCCCCTCAGTTACCCTTGACTTCACCTAGGACAGAAAAAGAATGCACTCTGATGCTATGAACCACTTCCACTCTTCCCAGTCATTACTGCTCAGTTATATTTTAGTGATGGAATCTATCATTACTGACTTTATTGACACTAAAGTGGATTTGTTTGTGTGCCTACCGAATAAGACAGCACTCCTGCTGCACTATACTGCTAAGGAGCTGAGAGAGCAAGTGCTATTCTGACTTAATTGTCTTTTGCTGGTTCACTTAGCCTCAAATCATAGTGCAAAAAAGGTATTATTCCTTCATCAAGTTAGAGGAAGGTGGGAAGCTGTCAGCCCTGAGATATTTGGCTACTTATTATTGTTGATGTGTTGGTCTGTTTTGTAAGACAAGTAATTTAATAAATTCTTTAGAAGTTTTTAAGCTTGCTATCAGAAAGGCACACTTATTTTAAACACAATTGTATATTTTAACTCCTTACCCATTGATCCTTCAGAATTATAATTGGGTAGAAGGAGAATCTACTAAACTGTCTTGTCTTAGCAATGAATTACTGAGACTTTGGTTGTTCTGAATAGTATTGTTCATCTGTCACCACTGGGTTTGGGGGTGAGTTTGCTTCATATTTCCCTATTTGGAGGATAGAAGAGAGAGGCATTTCTAAATATATATTTAAAGAAAGTTATTCCTTCACTATTTAGTTTTTTAAATGTTTGTAAATTTTACAGACATTTTATAGTGGAGTCTGATTTTATTTAGGAATATATTTTTTGATTTACGAGAGCAGGGTAGGAGTGGCAGGGACAGGGGAGGGACAAATAGGCTGTCCCTGGCATTTTGTCTCCTCCACAGTCTAATTCACAGGTAATGTGCTCTGTGTACTAATGCAAAAGTAATTATCTGTTCATCTTTTGTTTCATTGGTGGACTAAGACCCACATACAAACCTTGTAATATAATAATTCCTGATTTTAGAATATCCTATGCTTCACAGGAATTTTATGGTCCAATTTGTTAGCATTAAAGCCCATGCCCTACAGTCTTAACAAGCTGGATTCCAAGTTTCCCTTGTCTTCCATGGTCCAGTTAAGGAGATAAGTGATTTAACTCCCCTAACAGGGATGAGTATACTCTAGAGAGACACTTGTGCCTCTCCCTTTGACTATAATGCTAATAAAACACTGGAGCTCAACACATTGGGATTTCTTCCAGAATACTCTCACATTTGGGGAGTGGGAGAGGAAAGAGGTAGAGGCTCTGTGGCCAGCCAGCCAGGGATTTTGTTGCTGGGAAAGAGGTGCCAACTCATCAGACCCTTTGCAAGAGAAGCTGGGGCCAAGTTGATGAGCAGGAATTCACCTGCCTGGGAATGCTTAGTTATGCATATTCCTGGCTTTCTATTTAAACCTGAACCTTATAGTCAGAAACGGAAACAGAGGATGGACTTGGGAAAACACTGGACCTCTTTGTTCATCATCTGAACTTGACAACATTTTGAATAAATCTCCTTTTACTGATTTTTCTAATATATATATATATAATTTTTCTAATATATATATTATATATATAATGTATCTATATATATACATATATATAGATAGATGATAGATAGATGATATATATCCACACACACACACAGACAGGGAGACACACGCACACATACACACACACACACATGCACAGCTGGGTTAGACTAAATATTGCTGAATGATTAAGTTTGAGTAAAAATAGTGGAGCCTGTGGTATTACAGTGAAATTTCTTCAAAATCACTTTTAAAAGTTTGTCAAGCATATAATTTTATGACAGACCAAATACTGAAAAATATAGTCTTCTGAAGAACACATTGAAAAGAAAATGACATTTTATAAGTATTAGGGAATAGCATAGCAGCATCTATAAGTAGGAAAAATATTATTTATTATTTAGGATGCATCAAAGAACTAAAAAAGTTATAAGAAACCTTAAGTTTGTATAAGGAATGTTACTTTTATGGTCAATAAAGTTGAATTTTTCTAAACGTTTTCTTTTGTCTCTGTTTCAAAAACAAACAAAAAAAAGCACTTCGACTAATTGATATTTCTTATTCTCTTGTCAAAACCGTGTTTAAAATTGAGACGTGCTCAGAAAATATAAGCTGTAAATTTTCTCTTCAATTATAAGAGTCAATTCTATGGTGGTTTATAAACTGTAAACTCAATGAAATCTGTATTAGTTCATGAGACTGAAACTTTGAGGGTGACTCTTAACCTGGGGAAGTGAGGAGTTGTGTTTTCTGGTAACCAGACTCAACCATATTAAATGGTAATTTAATTAAATTAATGTAACTAAAATTACACTTTAATGAGAAGTAAGATCAGACTAAAGGAGGTTAGCTTTGTATAGCCATAATCTGTAAGGAAACCATTGCTGTGTTACCCAGCACATTTAACACTTAGGAAACGGAATGCCTGGCATGTCAGAAAGTCAGCGACCTGAAACAACAACAACACAGCAAGAAGTGAAATATTTTCATTCATTTATTCATCGGTTCATTTTGCCTTACAAATGAAAGGCAGTGTGCTGGGCAATGAGGATATTTATTTTCATCTTGGCCTAGTTTGTATGTGTCAAATGAACACATAGAACATGATAAATATGAACTAAACAGTACTACCTGTCCATCAGATGTCTCCCAAATACCCTAACCGTTGTGTATGTGAGGTGGGAAGTGTGAGTGAAGGATAAATCTTGCCCTCACATCACCAAAGGTTTCTGGGAAATAAACACAATAATATTGTAATGATCGACATAGCAGGTGGTGCTGGGAGCTGAAGAGAAGTAAGTCTTCACTACTGTGAAGAGACAAAACACACCTCAGGATGATGCTGTAGTAAAACATAACGAAGATTCAAAAGAAAAATGAAAGAGTCTTAGTGGTAAATTATTAAGAATACAGATACTTTTGGCATACATACATACATACATACGTACATGGCTATTGTTGTCTGATTGTCAATATTTTTATCTAAACCTTGCTATCATCATAAAATATTCCAAAACCATAGTGGAAGACATATTCCATGTCACTAAGAGGAAGCCAGAACCTTGATGAGCACCTAGGAGCACCTCAGGTTCCTCCAGGGCACCAGAATTCTTTTCCCAGCACTTACGCTGGAATCTTGCAACTACCTTTAATTCTATAATTCTATCTCTAAGAGATCCAACCCAACAATCTATTTTGGCCTCTGACAACACACACACACACACGCGCGCGCGCACACACACACACACACACACACACACACACACACACACACGAAAGGAAGAAAGAAAGAAAAAAAGAAACAAACAAACAAAGAAGGGAGGGAGGGCAGGAGGAAGGAAAGACTTCAAATGTAAGAGGGTCTAAAAACATATCACTTACAGCACTAATATAATCACACACCTACTTAAAAAGATCAATCTAGTCAGAAAATGTAAATGAAATTATGAAGGGCAGACACTAATTGAATGAAAACCAGAAGGTAACTTTTGAAAAGCCATATTTAAAACTTGCATAATGATGGTTCCATGATTCATGAAGTCACATTTTAAGATTTCTATAGCTATACGATTTTCTTTTCTTAGAAGCATAAAATTAATGATCCTCCTGTAAGTACTGGCATCTAGATGAATAGTTTACATGTCTATAGCTCCTTGAAATTTGACTTTGAGAGTGAAATCATGTCTTATCCACTTTTATTTCCCTTAGAGCTCTCTGTGAGGCTTTGTCCAGTGTAAATCCTCATAAAATGGTATACTTAATAATTGTTAGTCACACTGTGTGACTCCAGCATTTGTGAGCAATACAAAGTGACAAGTACAGAGAAGTCAGGATGCAGGATCTGGTGCCATCTATATTCACATTTCTCCCTAATATGCATGAGTAGGAAAGCTTTTCATGTCTCTTGGAATCCCAGCAGGCAATGATGCTGATGGGTAAAACTGGGTGCCTAATATTGACCTGCACCTCACTACAGGATTCAGATTAAAAGGAGTTGCAGAACCAACAGAGAAAGTTCATGATTCAAATGCTTATGTACAATTCAGGGTATCATCTTATCTCTGCAATACAAAACTATCCTCCCCAAAGAATACCTCTTCATTATCTTTCTCCCTGTCTTATCCCTGAGGTATCTCTATAAATGTTACTATTCTATTCATTTTCATTGTTTTGTGGTTATTATGTAAAAGATTATCCAGAGAGTAAATACTTTCTGACTTAAACTAGTAGTCGTTCAATTTTGCTTAATTGTATAAATATACAACTATTTTCTGTGCTATCCATGCCAAAAAGTGCAAATAATATTAAAAAATGGGTTTTCTTTATTTCCTCTCTATCTACACATAGTTCTGAGGATGTGCTTAACTCCCTAGGATTCAAAGATGAAAAACAAAACAAAGAAAGAAAAGGAAACAATACAAAAACCAAAAAATTGGTTCAAACATCCTCCTGCTTGGATATCAGAAACTCAATTTAGAAATCCTGTTATTCAATATTACCCTAATTTTCATAATTACTTATTCACTAGTTTAATTTTTCTTTCACATTATTTCACTGTCATGTCTGATTCATAACAGCAGAGTGATCTTAACACTTCATTTTAGAATTTTCAAAAGAAGTAAAAGAAAATGTTTTTAAGTGAAATCTTTGCACCTGTGGAAACAGCTACTTTTGATTACCATAAATTAGTTTTTCTGTTTCTTCCCTCCTTGTATTGTGAGTACCCATCATACTTCCTGTAGTTTTCCACTGTGTCCACTTTCCTGTAGTAAATTCTTGATGAGATATTCTAACCAATTTACACATGAATTAGGGCAGAGATATTGAGGTATGGGAGATGAGAAGAAGCATTTGGTGAAAACTTACCTATCTCCACATCTGTAAGTCTACACTACTGACTACTTACATAAAATATATCAAGAAAAATTCTAACAACAATAAGCAATTGATTATGATGACCTAAAAAAAATCTAGATAGCAGCAAAATACTTTAGACGTCACATATATAAACTCTAGAAAGAAAACTGTAGGTGAGAACATATAAAATATATATTTTGGAGAAACTAGAAAAAACAAGCATTTCTATGGATAGACTAATTAGTATCTTATTTCAGAGTAAAAATAAAACAATGTGTATGTCCATACTCACAATATATAATGAATGTAAAGAAAGTAAAGGTAATCTTTTAAAGAAAAGTAGTATCAATAGTTGTCTTGATTAGAAAGAAATCTCTTCACCAAAATGGTAAAAGATTGAGTCAATGAAACCAAAACAAAAATAAAAGAAACACATGAAGAAGAAATAATTCTCTTAAAAGTAATGAGAATTGTTTGGAATATCCATTATAATATAAAACTTATTAGATTGAATTAAAAACAAAATATGTCAGGTTAAGTAACAGGTTTAATGTGACAAAGGTTGAAAGTAAAAATGAAAATGGGGACGTACCTACCAAATTATTTATTATGAATACCTTTGACATTGTAAATAGATAAAATAGGTAATTGTGATGTAACATTGATAGTAGCTGAGATAGAAACAAAAATTAAATGTGATAAGAGTATACAAAACTTTAATTTATCAAGAAACATAATACTGATTCATCAGTTTAAAGAATGTTTATTGACCATCTACTTTGTGCTAGTTTATGTTCTTGGTACTCACAATATATCAATGAAAAATTTAAAGCAAACTCAATACTCATAGAGTTTGCATTATCATGGGCTTTATCTGAAAGTGGACCAATGGTTCAATAAGGACTTTTTTTGAGGATGTGCTTGTTTCAGTGGTCCAGGGAAGACAGAACTTTGGGAGAGATTCCTGACATTTTCAGGAGGTCTTGCTCACAGAGGCAGCAACTATGGGCACCACGTGCTCATAGGACCATCATCAATGGCAGCAACACTAGGTATGTGGTAATGTGGGTGTTTGTTCCCTGTTGTGATATTTTATTTGTGCTTTAATAAAGCTTTCCTGGAGTTCAGAGGAAAAGGCCATCCATTTTAAGTAAACAAGAAGTCAGGCAGCACATGCCCTTAATCTGATCACTTATCAGGCAGGGTCTCTGTGTATTCAAGGCCACACTAGGGAATAGAGCCAAGCGAGGTGATACACGCCTTTAATCCCAGTAGTAACTCTAGAGACCTGGAGGTCTGTACAGACAGACAGTGACAAGGAAGTGAGGTAGCTGGGCTAAGATAGCCATGAGAGGGCAGAACAGCAAGGCAATAAAGGCGTGGGTAAGATAGGAAGTAGCTGGCATTTGGAAGCTACAGAGTTGGTGGGGTAAGGTTGGCTGGTGGCTTTGCCTATTTCCCTGATCACTCTAAGGTTTTCACCCCTACATTTGACTCCTTGCTTTTTATTTAATAAGGCCATTTAGAAATTTGCCTCCCAGAAATTTACTTGAAAATCTCTAAGTATTGGGCCAAAATTCAAGACTGATCACAACTTAATTGATTTGAAACGATATTTTGCAGATATCTTAGAGAACTGGGGGATCTCTTGGACATAGTAGTCAGGCAATGCTCAGTTCTCTAGAGGCAACTAAGAGTTCCTCATCTCTTATAGAGTTACAAGTACAAAGAAATGGCAGTCTGTATAAACCCTTGTTCCCCAAACAACATTGGTGGAAAGTGCAATCATGAGGAAAGAGCACATTGGATCTCTATGATCAATTAAATAATGCAATTGACAGGCTGCTTAGCAGCTATACATTAATTTTTAGTCTAAAATACCTCTTTTGGTACATTTCTACAAAATCATTTACAGACATTACAATAAAGAAGATTTCTATAATTGTGAAGTAGAGATTTTATGGCTCCAAATGCAATTAAAATGCATAATAAGGATAGTTAAGATCATTGCTGATTGAAAATGCAGAGGACCTTCTACATAAAAAAGGGTCAAAGCAAAAATCAAGTAAGTAATCACCTCTTGAGAAAGCAATGAAATATTAGAGAGTTTTTTTGTCAGAATTTATAACAAAGAAAATCTTATGCTGAGGGTCAGTTTTAAGCCTACTTTTTCAAACATCTCTCTGGGAAGGAAACTGCATGTTAAGATTGAGTAATAGCGAATAAGCAAAAATGTGTGATAATATAACTGAAATTTGATTAAACACAATGGAAACTATGAAATGAGGGAAATAAAAGAGCTATGCATAAAGATTTGCTGGAGAGGGGAAACAGATGAAATCAAAACTTTCAGAAACCAAAGAAAAAGCAAAAAGACCTTTGGTGATGGTTAGTGTTCATCATCAACTTGACTGAATCTAGAATCACTTGAGACACTCACTGCCTCTGGACATGTCTGTGGAGAACTGTCTTGACTAAGTTAATTGATGTGGGAAGACCCACCTTAATTGTGGGTATGACCTCACCAGGGGCAAGGGATTCTAGAATGTGTAGAACAGAAAGGAAGCTCAGTCCACATTTGCTGTTCTCTTCTGTCACCTGATAGCATACATATTGCCAACAGCTACTTCCAGCTCCTGCTGCCTTCCCATGAATGGACTGACAGCTAAAATAAACCCTCCCTCCTCTAAGCTGCTTTTATCAGGGTATTTTATCACAGTGACAGAAAAGGAGCTAAGTCATCCAGTCATACAAATGGGGAAATTCAGAAACAGCAGGAGAATATGAGTCTCTTGTGGGGGTTGAACATGAGAAAGTTTAGGCATATTTTCCAGAGCAAAGCTGCAAGCTATAGAATAAAACCATAATTTGCAATAATTTCTAATGTAGGTCAGTTGTTTCTTATAAAGAATCAAAATAAATTTTAAGTAAAATTAATATTTTCAAAAATTTTTTTGAATTTACAAAGTTAGTGTGAACTCTGTGGTTTTCCTCCCGACTCAGTTTATATGTGGCTACATACTCTGATAAATAAATGTGATAGTATGGTATTTTTAGCTTGGGAAAGATAATGTTCTACTAAAGAAGAGTTGCAATTGTCCTGATGAAGTAATTATATAATCTGTGTGTATATCATCGAAATAATACCCCTTGTCAATGAACTGATTATTAATATTCTTTAATGTCATATAATCAGCATATTCTTGATACGCTTGCTACAACTAGAGTCATCACAGATGAAGAGAAATTATCATTAAACATCCATTGACCAAAATCAATTAGTCCACCTACAATATTAGTTAATTAACTGGCTTGTCTTGTTTCGTCAGCAGTCTTTGTTTCCCACAATGTCACAGAAGACATAGTTTACAAGTATGGGCTTTGCTGTTACAAAATATTTTTGAATCAAATGTTGATTAGCTTTCCTAATTCAAAATTTAAAGCAGTCTTTCATAAAACATTCATCTTAAACTACAATCAAATAAGAATTCATTTGTTCAAGAAAAATCAAATAAAATCCTTTCTGAAAGTGATGGTAATGTCAAACATATGCTGAGCAAATACTGTGAAGTTATAATGCCATTGTTAGAAATGGCTTTATTATCAAGATAAAAGGAAGTGTGTGTGCGCGCGAGTGCGTGCGTGCGTGCGTGCGTGCGTGTGTATGAGCGAGATGTGTACAATTCATAAATTGTTTTTAATTGGTAGGTAGAAAAAAATGATTACAATGTAAATATTTGCAAAGGCATAAAAGATTGTCCTGAGAAGTCTGTGCACATAGTGGGTGCCTGATAAGTAGCAATATCCTTTTCATCTGATGGAACCTATTAGGTAGTTTAAGGAATTGCCATTGAAACAGATTTATGTTTTTAAGAGTATATTACTGTATTGGCATAAAAGACGTTGTTGCTGTAGTGAATTTTGAAGCATTATAATATAAATATTATATTATAATATAAACTCATCTTTATTTGTCAAAGTAGGAGCCAATACAATGAACATATGTTTGCTAAAGAGAAAGAAGTTTGCTCACTCCTGTAATTGTGAAAATCTATTCCTTGGGATTAAACAAAATGACAAAAGTGTTTTCTGTACTCTGCTGATTATGGAAGCATTTTCAATGCCTCCCCCAATAAAACAAAACAAAACAATGAACAAACAAATTTTGATGGTGCTTTAAAAAGTGACACTAGTTTGGTAAGAAATCAGATGATATGGTGGTTGGGGCAAAGCTTGGTAGCTCCATTCACTAAACTTTTGAAGCACTGTGCATGTGCGCTCAACAAGTGTGGTCAAGTTTTAGCCTTTACTCTTGACTCCAGCTTGCTTCACGTATTGCAGATTTAGATGTGCTTCAGTTTCCTGGACATTCCTCTAAATTAATGGCTTCACAGAGGCATAGAAAGAACTGTAGAGGATAAGACTACCAATTGTCCAGAAAACAGTGACCATGACATTTTGGTTTGGGGAAGTGTTCTGGGTTTCTTCTTTGTCCAGATACTGAGGTGGTCATGGCCACTTGTCACATAAAAATCCCATTTTCAACTCATGTCATCACCTTATTGAGAAATAGTTCATTGTCATTGCATAGACTAAGAGAGGACACTTAATCAAAATGACATTTTTTTAAATATACAGCCAGTTCATGGGGCCCCTAATTCCTGAACATCTTATGCTTTCTAATTTGCTTCAAATGCCCAATGGCCACCGAATGCTCCATGAGGAGATATTTGATAACTTCTTGTGTAGCTGTTAAGATGATCAGCTTCTATGATTGCCCTCAGTGGGTCATTGTTAACTTCCAACTGCTGCCCACTATGCTTGTTACCTTCAAAGAGTTTATCTTTTCTGAAAAACATGTTAACTGCTAGCGCACTATGTACTTATTACCAGTTCCTGGCCCAAGTGTATTGTTGATGGTGTGGATTGTCTCTGGTGTTTTATGGTCCACTTTGAATTCAATAATACAATTCTCTGAGTTTGTTTTTTTTTTATCCTATATTCTTCCTGTAGTATAAAATAAACAGTAAGTGATAAGTCACTAACAAATAATAAAAAAATGAACATTAAGGTGATGAATCACATAACCACATTCATTTAAGAACGTAACAAACTATAAACTTCAACAATGCAGAAACCACAATTACTTTTACACAACCTAATATATACTTGTTGCCACAACAAAATACGTTACAAAAAACTGAACAAAAGAAAAATTTTCTTTTGGCTTTATAGTTATGTTACAATCAATTATGGTAGTCAAGTTATGTTATCAGGGGCTTGCAGCCGCTGATCACATGATATCCACAGTCAGCAAGTAGAGAGAGATGAATGCTTATGCTTGGCTCCCTTTCTTCTTTACATTCAATCTGAGGCCTCAGCCTATGAAATGATGCTGACCACAACAAATGGACTTTTGCACCTCAGTCTAACTGGTACAAACCATTAATCCCTCCCAGTATGTTCAGCAGCTTCTCTCAGAGATGATTTTTTTTTTTGATACCTTCAAGTTGACAATCAAGATTAACCATCAGGAAGGGAAAGTGTTCCAGTTAAGAGAAATGACAATGTTTACCTTTCTACACGTATGCAGACCTCAAAACGCTTTTTAAAGATATATTATATGAATTATAATAAGGTTTTAAAGCAAAAATCTGAGGATGTCTGTTGGTTTGTTTGTTTGTTTTATGCTATTCTGAGTTAGAGAGTTTTTGTTTTGTTTGTTGATTTGTGTTTTGTTTTCCCCTTGTGATGATTAGTTTTTATTCCAATTTGACATAAGTTTCCCTTATCTGGGGAGATCCTAATAGAGAAATTGCCTCCTCCATAATATTGGCACTTAGCAAAACTGTAGGGGATTTTCTTGATTGCTGACTTGTGGGAGGGCTCAGCACACTGTGGGTGGTACCATCCCTGAGCTAATGATTCTGGGGACTGAAAGAAAGAAGGCTGAGTAAACTACAGAAGCAAGATAGTAAGCAACACTGCTCCATTATATCTGTTTCAGTTCCTGTCTCCTAGTTTCTGCCTTGAGTTCCTGCCCTGAGTTTCCTCAGTGATGGACTCACTCTTACTTGGATGTATAAGAAAAATAAACAATTTCCTCTCCAAGATGCTTTTGGTTATAGTATTTTATCATGATATTAGAAATAGAACTAAAAAAATCCCTACTGGCTTATTTTAATATTGCATTGCTAAATCAAGCCAACTTTTAACTCTGTCATCTTCAAAAGTCTCAGTGCAGTCTTCAAAAGACTACACCTGTCCATGTTAACCTCGTTTGTTGTCAAAGTTGCCTAAGCACCACTGTGTGGAAATTTTATTAACTAGATTTAGTAGCTACTGTCTAATGACTAATCCATGGGATTGGACCTTGATTGACATTTTCCTTCATGGCCTGTTTCATTTTTCTGGAACTATCTTTAGACCCCATTGCCCTTCTCCTAGGCCATGTGGAACTCCATATGAAAGAAAGGGTGAGAGTATATGTAAGTCCATAAACACTGTTAGGCTTTCTAATCTCATTTGAAAGACATTGGTTTATCAGAATCTTTACAACAATGTTGTGCAGAGACTTGAGAGAAATGGTTTAAATTAGACACAGAGTGCAATTTCTGAGGAAGAGTTTTACGGAAAGTTGAAATATTTGTGCTGTTTGAGTTTATAAGCACTTATAAAGATGCCTGTGAGGGAAAAATAATTCTTGGCAGTTACACTGTGACATTACCAGATAAGTATTGCAAGGGTCAGATATCAGCATTCTTGGAGGGTTTTTCATCGTGTTTATAGATTGGCAATGGTTCTAGAAAAGCAGCTATCAGCCACAGAGCCCCCTTTGTTATCTCAGGTTCTTTGATACTCAGCAGACATGGTTCAGTGGCAATGTAGGATGTGGGGTGAAGGGCTGATGAATACACACAGTAATAAGAACCCAACAGATAGGAAGTCAATTACTGCTCCAAGTGGAGTTTCTTATGAAGAGATACTTGTTATTAAGTATCTACTCCTCAGCAAGGCTGACCTTCTCAGATAGTGCTGTATCACCAGACGTGAGTTTTGTTTTTGTTTTTTGTTTTTTTTTTTTTCTTTTTAAATCCAATAACAAGTTTCCCACTGTGGTTTCAATTGCCTTTTCAGATCTCCCACAGGGCCTGGCTCTAGTCTGAGATAACATGGAAGACTCTGGTCCTCAGTGGGTCAAGGAACCACATATTTGAAGTGCAGAATTCATTGCCATCTTGATCAAATTACCTTGATAGGTATTTTTATTTATTTCTTTACTGTATTAGAGCTGTTCAGAGTACATTCTGAAGTATGTACAGAATTTTTTACACTCTATATTTTTTTAAATAAAATGCTTTATAAATGTTACAGGATTTGAAATAGTCATGCTGTTCTACTAAGTAATTTCACATGAAGACACAGTCATTTGGTACTCCAGAGAATTACATAAAAGCCACATTCTCATTAAAATTTGCATGTTTTGATGCTTTTGTTTGATTTTAATTATAGAGGACAGATTTCTGACCAAAGCTGTATCAAACAAAGCCTTTTGAAGGTGTTCCTTAAAAACAGATGTGAGCATCATGCCACTTCATTTCAGCCAGCGCATGCCTCCCTGTCCTACGGATACCAATTCTGCAGTCTTCTTTAGAGCCATTCTAATGAACACACTTATCTTCGTGATCACCGGGTCATTCACTGACTTTCAATTCTAGCTACAGTCAGGTGGTTTGGGACACGGAAAAAGTTTCGTTGTTATTGTTTTGTTTTGTTTTGCTTTTGTATTCATAAAACTTTCAAATTAGCTAGCCTTGTCAGAAAAGTCACTTCTTAGATTTCGATTATTAAAAAAAACAAATAATAATAATCAAGCAGATGTTTTTGAACAGCAATGGGTTGGGAAAAATAAAAAGCTGCAAAACCCATGTTGATTTCAATTTTTTTCTGAATATAGTTATTCTGCTATAGAAAAGGGTGAAGTGAAGGTTTTATGTATAATTTAAATGTGTTTAGTAGAAATTGAAGAATCCAAGACTATGACACATTTGAAAGATTGTTTACACAGTATTCTAGTTTAAAAGACAGAAATACCATTATATTCCAGTCTGTCTCTCTGTCTCTATCTCCCGCTGGCCCTTGCCACCTCAGTATCTGTGTGTGTGTGTGTGTGTGTGTGTGTGTGTGTGTGTGTGTTTGCATGCACACGCATGTGTATTTTCTGTTTTGTTCTTTTGTAAAACTTAGTAACAACAGACTAAATAAAGGCATCAAATCTGAAGTTGCAGCTTCAGGAGCTTCTTGCTCCTTGCTACGATGGGTACAGCGCTGATTCTGGCTACACATGCCTAAGCATTCAGGCTGTAGGGTCCTGTAGGAAGAAGTGGACCAAGGACTCATTGCTACAAACAAATAAACATGCTTTGTTAAAAGGAGAAAGCACTCCCAAGAATAGGAGTAGGTTAGTGAGCTGAAGGAAAAGCCTAAAAATCCACTGGGTCACTAGACATGTGACTCTTAGAAAACATGTACATAGCGCCGGCTCCTCTCACATTTGCATGCTGCCAGCTTGCCTCAGGTACGTTTTGTTTGTTACAAGAAGCCCAGATGAAGAAGGGCTTTACATTCCTTCACTGCAAACCGGCATCTGTTATTGGTTAATCTTCATGAAGCTTCCCCTAGTCTTTGTGCTCCCGCTTCATCTCCATCTTACAGAATTCACAAGTTGATATTCAATTCTTTCAAGATAGGCAGCTGCAGAGAGGCACAGGTCTAAAAACTCTGGCTAAAGACTGCTTAACCTTAGGTATCTTCAAATTACCGCAAAGTTTGTCTCAGGTTGCTTCAATCTGTAAAATTCTCATTTGAGAATATATAAAATTCATATAAGAAAACAAAAATAAGATATTTGATAGACAAGTTCGGAAGACAAATCAATTTGAAGAGAGTGTTTAAAACATCCTCATAATAAAGACACGATGGATGTTCGAGGAGGTAGATATGTTCAAGACGATGTTGATATTACATAATATATGGTGTGTTGCTACATTGTATGGTACTCCATTAATGCATTTATTTTCCAGTTCAAATAAACTTAATTTAAGTGGAAAAACTTGTAAAGTGCACTAGAGTAAAAAAAGGTAAGAAAACTTTTAAAAGCAGTAAGGAGTCTGAGCTTTTGTAGTCATAGCTCTGTTAAAACTGACTTAGTAATTGATTGACATCCTGAAGCCAGCATAACAGTCATCTCATAGTGAAGCTCAGGCAGAAGATGACTATTCTAAAGGGTTATTTGTGCCTTTATAACATCCATTCATCAACAGTATCAGTGACAGACATGTGGGGCCAGAACTTGAGACCCATCTCTAAAGAAGAGGTGAAAACTGCTTCCATGCTATACACTGTCAAGGCAACACAGCACATGGATATGGGACGTCCTTCTGTACGATGTGAATATGTGTTGCTCCCGTTAGTTAATAAATAAAGCTGCTTTGGCCTATGACAAGGGAGGATGGAACCAGGCAAGAAATCCAAGCAGAGATACAGGAAGAAGGATGGAGTCAGGGGCAGACACCATCCAGCAGCCCAAGGAGCAAGATGCCAGCAGACCAGTAAAGCCACTGTCACATGGCAACACATAGATGAATAGAAATGGGTTAATTTAAGTTATAAGAGCTAGTTAGTAGTAAGCCCGAGCAATAGGCCAAATAGTTTGTAATTACCATTAAGCCTCTGAATGATTATTTACAAGAGGCCATAGGACGGGGCGGTACAGAGAAAAACCTCTGGCTACAGCACACTGCCAGAGTAGTTCTGTTTCTTGGTTTTTGCTGATAGAGCAACAGTGCACCTGGACTTGGAGTTGTGATTTAGAATCCCCTCAGTACACACCCATAAGTGGTATAGATGTGGCATTTGTATTCTTTTTTAATGATCTCCATAGTTACGTTCATAGTGACAGTACCCGTTTACATTCCCACCAGGAGTGCATATGTCCCTTTTCTCACATCACTGCCAGTATTTGTTGTGAATTGATTTCTTGGTGATAACCTTTCTGACTGGAATAAGATGAGATCTCAGAACAGTTTTAACTTGTATTCCCTGGTGGCTCAGGATGTGAATCACTTTTTTCAAATATTATTGGTGATGTGTATTTCTTCCTTTGAGAACTATCTATTCAGTTCACTAGCCTATTTATTGTTTGGATGATATCCGTCAATGGCTGACTAGATAAAGAAAATTGGTATGTGGCCACAATGAAATTTTCTGCAGCTATAAACAAGGATGACATTTGAAAGAAAATGGATAGCATTCAAAACTGCTATGCAAAATAAGACTCAAAAAGATAAATATCACCCAGTTTCCTGTAATATAGATTCTAGATTATTGTGCATGTGTGGAGAACATTAAGCTAGAAAGGAGAGAGTGACATGTGAAGAATATTTCTAAGGAGAATGGTTGGGGAGGGTATTAGAAAGAGTAGTGGCAAATGTGTCACAAAGGCGTAAGGGAAAACTATTTGGGAGGATAAAGTGAATAGCAAAGGGAGGGAACGGGTTTGAGAATGTAAAAATGTGAATTATAATAATTTATTTATGAAAATGTCACAAAAATGTTATTTTGTATGTTAACCAAAAACCAATAAAATAAAGAACATAAAAGAAATTGTAGGGGTGAGGTACCTGCCCTCAGCCCCTACCCAGGTTCCTCCAAGAAACACTTCCCAGGAGTGAAGGAAAAGTGAAAGATCTCTGTAATATCTTCACACACACATAGGCCGATGCTCTTCATCCTACGTGCTCTTTATTATTGTGTTCTATGTTTCTTCCATCTTTATTCTCCTCTATGTCTTTATTCTTCTACACCTTTGTTCTGCTACATCTATATTCTACTACCCATTACAAATTCCCAAGCATGCGCGCACACACACACACACACACACACACACACACCCATCTATCTATCTATCTATCTATCTATCTATCTATCTATCTATCCATTCATTAGCCACTTGTTAGTAAAAACCACAAAGTAAACTCACAGGGACAAGCATTCTGGTAAAAATCATACTTGGCAAAGACTTGGTCAGCTTAATTGGTGATTGACAATAGCTACAGATTGTAAATGTTCTTGCTCATCTCTTAAAGGGACAGCTACAAGGGTACAAGGGAAGAAATAAAACCAATGAGAGATTTAAAGAAAAGGCAAAAAATATGTGTACTATTTTTATGTGATTACTAACATCCAGACATGGTTAATCAGTTAACAGCCTTTTCTGTTAATTACCTGAATCTCAGGACCTATACATAGTTAGTCTACTGAGTCTAAATCTTGCATTAAAAACTGGTATAGAAATAAATACGTGTTAATTCTTATTTGACTCAGAGTGGGGAAGTGCCAGTGGAGGAAGCCTAGGGCAACATAGGTACTATTGATCTCTTGAAGGACTAAGATCTAACAAGGCCAGACACCTGCATTATAACTTCTAGTTCACTATAATTCTTCTGAAGGGTTTTGATCCAACAAAACGAGGCACCTGCAATTCTGCTCTGTAAAAGTTCCACCAGGACACTTAGTTGGGGCATTTTTGGCTTGTCAGTAGCTAAGGATGGAGGATAAGACCTCTAAGTATCTACAGTCCACATGGAACAATAGACCTAATTATGAAGCATATTTTAGCATGTTTCTGTTCATCAGATTTGATGAAAGTTAAATGAGAAACCATCGTCCTGACCATCCACAATTATGTGTGCCCATAAGATTGAGATGTAATCATGAGATTACATGTACACATTACATGGAAATGCACGGTGAATGGGGAGATATCATAGCTGTTCTTAAGGAAGGAATGCAGTTAGTGGGGAGAAATGAAAGTGGCACATGAGAGAAACACAGACAAGGAGCGACTGATCATTGATAGTCAGTAACCTCATGGCTTTGCCAAGTGGGGCTTTCCATCGAAGAGCCATTCATTTGGTGGGTTGACATATGAACACCAGTTATTATCTGCTATATACTCTCAGGGCCCTTAACAAGAAAGAAAGGAAAAGAGAAGTGAGGAAGAAACCTGTTCCAGGCCCAGAGTGGTGGAGATCTTAATGAGCAATCCGTAAGGCACCAGAGACACTGCATTTTCAAGTTTATTTTCTATTTCTTTGTGTGTGTGTGTGTGTGTGTGTGTGTGTGTGTGTGTGTGTGTGTGTGTGTTGTATTTGGGGAGTGTTAAAGTCAGAGTATCTACCTCATTTTCTTTGCTAGTCATGGATAAAAAGTTGTCTGTTCTTTGTATGAAAGAATGGAGACTGGAGGCTACCTGGGGTCTAGGCGACCATCTCCAGAAATGAATTAGCCATTCTGTCAGAGTTGAATTTATATATATTCTTGTCTTTGTCTCATGACTTCCTCTAAATTGCAAGATAAACCCAGGCATGTGGGTTAGGGAGTGAAGATAAGGGGCTGTAGGCTCCTTTCTTCCTCTCCTTTTTCTGTCTTGACCAAACTGTAAATAAATACTTCACTTTACTATGTTCTGATTTCTATTCTTTTTGAAATACAAGGAAATTTAATGTCCAGAAATACCAAGCTGTTCTTTGTCTTGGGATAGAGGCTTTGCTGTCCTGGTGCACCATTGTAAGGGGAACCACATATCAAAAACACTAAAACAAAAATATTTTCCTTTGTTGGTGGTGCACGTTTTTAATAAAGTGGGGCCAATGGCAAATAAAGAAGAATTGAAGCAAGACTAAGTTGAGTTTGTCAGTAGCTGCAGAGAGGGAGACAAAATGTCACGCTGTTCCTTGCAACATGCTGAAGAGTCCCCTTAATATTTAGGTCCTTACTCAGCTCAGGTTAAACCAAATACGTGGCCATGCCCTAGGAAAGAATGTCAGGACAGACCAGTGTAAAGTAGAGCTCTGATTTATTAAAAGATATTTTAAACACAGATTTTAAGCAACGTTATGTGAAGGAGAGGTACTTGAAAGGAAAGCAAGGTACACTTAAGAACTTGAGTTTCAGCTTTTGAACAAAATCAAAATTAAGAGCCTTAACATTAGTCATATATACTATTTTGGTGGCTCGCAGGCTCTACTTTAAACAGTTATCTTAATATTCTTGTCAAAAACTTTCTTTGAAGAAAATATTAAAATAACCATACTGATGAGAATGTACTTTATAAAAATTGAATTACATAATAACAAAATAGTGAACATAATATTTGAGTGGTGGGAAACTCATCTTCATTTACTTTTTAAGTATTAATAATGTAGCTATCCAAATGAAAAAAAAATAAAATTTTGAAATTGGGCACTTTGAGAACAAAAGTGTTCTGAACCCACAGCCCCTTCAGGGATCCACTCTGAGTGGCATTGAATTTTTTGTATAAATGTATCTAAGAAAGATTAAAAAATGTTTTCTGAATTTTTTTTTCTTTTGGGATATTTTTTAAGGGAATGTCTGATTTAAAAATCAACTAGAAGCTGGGCGGTGGTGGCACACGCCTTTAATCCCAGCACTCGGGAGGCAGAGGCAGGCGGATCTCTGTGAGTTCGAGGCCAGCCTGGGCTACCAAGTGAGTTCCAGGAAAGGCGCAAAGCTACGCAGAGAAATCCTGTCTCGAAAAACCAAACAAAAAAAAAAAAAAAATCAACTAGAAATTATTTTTCACAAATTAGGCATCTCCTTATGCTTTTCTGCAGCAATGAGCAACAGAAGATATTTGACCACATGCTTCTAAACTCCTCCACGTGATGCTTACCTGTACGAGCAACTGAGTCCTGAGGTTGATCTTGCTAACTTCAAATTAATCTGAGACTGAACCACTTCAGCTTTGGAGAACTTTGGGAACGTGTCTCCAAACATCACCTAGCAATGATGATGCACAAAGAGCTAGGAATCTGTGACTTTGAATAAGCCACACCACTTTAATACAAGAGGAGGTCTTGGTTACAAATTCTCTTTGTCTGAAAATGAAGATGTTCATATCCTAGCTAAGAGCAGCTGAGTGGTTCCTCTCAAACAAAGATGAATGTTAAATTCAATTAGGAGAAAGTAAATTCATATATGTGAGGAGAATCCAACACAGAAGACTTCTGTTTGACACTTTGTAATAATAATAATAATAATAATAAATAATAATTTTTAAAGGGAGCAAATGAAAGTCTGTCATAAGGAGAGAACTCCATTCCATCAACTATTAGAAGTCTAAGGACTTCCTTTTATGTTTCAGGGACATCAGCTCAAGCCAATTGGTAACTTGTGGCTTGAACACAGAAAAGAATTTCAGGCCTAGCCAGTATGACGCAGAATCGGAGTTTTATAACAAAAAAGAAGAAAAAGAAAAAGAACAAAAGCATACATAAGGGTGAGGGTGTGCAGTTCTTAGAATGACAGATGGTAAGACATAATCAAGGTGGGTTCCAGCCATTGGAGTGTGAGCTACAGTTAAAGTTCTTAGGATTGGCCATGCATGCCAATTTGATGACTCTCGAGTTATATCTCCAAAAGTTGCTATGAACTCTCTCTTCTTTCTCTCTCTTAATAGTGGGATTATATGGTGGGTCTGCAGTGCTGTGGATTGCATTTTAACCTGATAAGAAAAAACAGAAGCTAGTTGCTTTGCAAAGGTCTTTAGTGATTCTTCTGGTGTTCTAACCATAGATCCCTTTTCTACCTGTTTTTCTATCCACCAAAAGAAAAAAGAAAGCCTCATAAGTACTCAAGTTCAATTTTCTTGATACTTCTGCAGAGTCTTGCCTGGCAGCATCACTTTTGAAACATGGTTTTCTCTCTACACTTAATTTTAAATCAAAACCAGTGAGGAGGTATGCTTTGCCATAAACTGGACATGCTAAATAATTTTTAAGATTTTTATTTTTGTTTGCCTGCCCCTGTGTGTCTGTGTGTGGGTTTG
Organism: Peromyscus attwateri; assembly: GCA_902168425.1. Taxonomy (NCBI): domain Eukaryota; kingdom Metazoa; phylum Chordata; class Mammalia; order Rodentia; family Cricetidae; genus Peromyscus; species Peromyscus attwateri. The sequence goes on from CABHPP010000837.1 coordinate 21,124, forward strand.
TGCATGTGCGTGCATATTCCCAGAGACTGCAGAGGAGGGCATTGGATATATTGAAACTGATGAGCAAGCTGACATGAGTGTTGGGAACCTAACTCAGGTCTTCTGAATGAGCAGCATGCCCTCTCACCACTGAGTCATCTCTTCAGCCTTGGAGGAATATTTTTAATATTTGTGATCACTTTGAATTTTGGTGTGAAAGCATGTTGTTGTATACATACTTACAGATTTTCCTTAATTTTTATGTTTAAGTTCAAAGAAACAAAAGAACCTTATCTATTCTGTAGCAGCACTCATGTTAGCCTTGGCTGCTTTGCTGGTTGAGATTTTAACAGATTATAAAGCTAAGACTCAGTCTATCCCATTTTCATCAGTGGTTAAGAGAAAAGTCATGTTGCACCAAAGTTCTGAAGGCTTGCTTATATTTGAGAAACTGGCCATGCATTCTCACCGCCACAAGGTGGGAGTAAAACGTTTGGCTAGCTTAAGAGCTACCCTTTGCTTTCCTTCAAACCTGTTTCATGAACAAAGACATAAAACGGGGTAACTTTAAATTTGAATGAAATAATTATTATTTATCCCCTTTGCTAATATGTATTCTCTGAGAGCTGCCTGAATTTTCACCAAAACGTCAGGATCAACTACAATATATACAAATGAAGAAAATGGTTGTGTAGCAATTTCTGTTTTCCTTTTCCTTTATTTCTTGTCAATGTCAGTGTCCCTTTCAAACTACATTTTAAGACTTTGAGCCACAATTTCAAATAAATTCCGTTAAAATCTCCATAGTTTTTGTGATGGTTATGCATCTTATTGAGGCTTTGCATGCATTACGATTTTGAAGGGTGCCTCCCTCCATGAATTTTTCTATCATTTTATTTCTGCACGTTAATGAAGGCAGTCTTATAAATGGGAACAAAGAATTAAACCGTCCAAGAAAAAACATATAATGATTGTGACCTTTCTAAAGAGTTGGACGATTAAAATGAGTTTTAAATGTTGCCTATTCAAAATAAGCATAAAGCAGAATCGCACTGTACATAATTCAATTTTCTTTGCTTTGTGTACAAGAAGATGGTTCAGCTTGGCTTTGTTTGGTATGTGCTTATTGCATTCAAACTTGGCAATATTATGTGTTTATGTCGAGGTTGTGAACACATGCAAACATGTACATGTCCTCTGAGATAGGGTACCTGACACTAAGGCTAGCAAGACTAGACACTGCAAGGCATTGAGACTCACCAGCATGACAGCAGCGTGCCCAAGGGACTCTGAGTGGTGCTAAATGGTAAGGGCTGCCATCTCTCTCAAATACAAAGATGTAAATGTTGAAAAAGGCATGAATTGGCTTGCCAATTCCAATTCCTGCCTTCCTCCTGCAAATGAATACAAAATGGGCTAATGGATGGCATCCTTGTCATTGCTACTGATGTTAGGTTTCCAGGAAGATTTCCCCAAACACATCTCTTACTCCACTGAGTTCTGAACATAAAGCAGACCCAGGGCCACATTACGTCTATAATGTTTTTCAATTCCCCCCACTGATAGCAATGGGAAGAAAGACAAGCTAGTGCCTGAGGCTGTAGAACTGATGCTTTGCCAGATGAATGTGCAGACACCCAGATGAAATCCACAAGTCTCTAGCATAAACTTTGCTGTCTAAAGCCCACCAAATGTCATATTATTGACTCTTAAAAGTTTTCCTGAATGGGTTAGGGCTTCTAAAGTTTTAAAATATATGAAAAATATTACATTCACCTAGTTAGGCATTGCCTAAGCATATGGTAGATGATTTTGGATGCTGCAGTATGAAAACACATTTGAATGTATCATTATTTAATGTTCTCTGACTCACTAAATATAGTGATACCATGATGCAGTAATACTGAAGCTTGTTTTTTTTTTTTTTTCTCTCTGGGAACAGTATTATCAATCATCCCCTCATCATTTGGACTACCTTAGCCTAGTAGCCATGGCAACTAAATGAAAAGAACAATACAAAGTTATCCAGGTCTATGATAACAGTGATGTAAATATTGACAACCCCTAGTAGAAGGAAAAAGGGAAGGTGCCCGAACCTTTACCTTGGATTTCAGCCCTTACCCCCTACTTTTTTCTCCCAGGTTCAAGTGACCTTGACAGATACTAAAATAAGTCAGAAAAAGAAGAATATTAACAGAAAGCAGGCTCCAGTCTGCACCTTTCATGATGCTGTCATCCATAATGGGGTGGAATTGTATGATTTGTATGAATGCAGGATTTGAGGTCACCCATGCCCCTGTAAAGCCTCGCCTATTCTGTATAAGTAAATGCAACAATTTCATTGGTTCAGCAAGTTACACATTTCCATTATTGTAATCATTGGTGTAATTTATTGTAATTAGTGCCCTTAGTGAGATAAATAAATGTTAATATCTCTCTAAAAATAATAAACACAGTAGATATCATCTTTTCCATCAGTCATTCAGGATCATTTTGTTTTGTTTTGTTTTCTCTTAAATAAGTAACCTGGAAAATTGACTGAAAGGAAATGAAAAGAAAAGAATTATCAAATAAATATTTTAGTGAAAGTATTATAGTATTGTAACTAAAAAAATAACATCAAGTATCAGTTGTTTCTTAAAAAGGAAGATTAAGAACAATACTACTAATGACTTTTGCCTAAGTTCAATATATTTTTGTACCAACTTAGCAAGTTTATTGAACCTAAGATACATTGCAGTAAAATACACTGTTACTTTTATTCACTGATAGCTATCTATGACATCATGATGGAATGTGTCAGGTGCAAGATGTAAGTACATTTCTGAAATGGAAAAGAACAGAGAAAGAAAGGAAAGGGGAATGGAGAAAACCTTAAAAAGGATGGAACAGGTGTCTAGAGAGATAATTTGGACCTGAGAATTCCTTGCTGCTCTTCCAGAGGACAGGGGCTTGATTTGTAGCACCAACACATGTTGGCTCACACGCCATCTGTAATTCCCAAGGCCCTCTTCTGGCCACTCCGGGCATGAGCAAATAAAGATATTCTCAGAGAACAAGTAAACCATAACCAAGTGTGGGAACAGGATCCTTAAGGGAGCGGTTCCTATTGAATTAGTTAAATTATTTTATTTGTATGTGTATGGGTGCTTGGCTTGCACATATGTCTGTGCACCATATATGTACCTCATGCTTACAGGGATAGAGCCTAAAGTAGTATTAGACTCCTTTGGATTGTTTAAAGTCCCTCACGTTTAATCTAAAACATATCATTCTATATTGACCACAGTTCTTGGACTGAACTATGTGTAACTTGATGGGGGAGAGATGACACAGTAATAAGTACACTCATTTGAGATAAAAATGTATGAGTATAAATATATATATATAAAGAAATTATATGTATATAATTGAATTAATATAAACATATATATTCATTTACACACACACACACATATATATTCTCCCTAAAATTTGCTTTCATACAAATGAATATTCATTGCATTCATATATATGTATATGAATGAAAGTTTCAGGGAGAAGATATTTCTACATAGACCTAGCAAGCCTTTACTCTTGGTCCTCTACCTTAGCTTATAGAATACTAGGATTTTAAGTATGTGCTATATGGCTTGCTACAATTACATTTTTAAATTTAGACTTGAAGAACATATATTTAAATGATATATATTTAAGTTTTAAAAACAGAAATATTACATGTAATTAAATGACAACTCAATTATCGAAGGTAATCTTAATACAACTAAAAATATAATGTTCTAAGTGCCTATTGTACACTCTTGGAATCAAAAAATTTTCAATAAAGGATATTAAATATCATATTTTCATTTGTGTTCTCTTCAAGTTCTGCCTTTTATGTGAGCATAAGGGCTGTTAAAGAAGTAGCATGTAGGGCCTGAGAATTGGCTCAGAGGATAAGAGCACTGGCTGCTCTTCCAGAGGACCTGAGTTCAATTCCCAGCAACCACATGGAAGCTCACAACTGTCTTTAACTACAGTTCCAAGGAATAAAACACCCTCATACAGACATGAATGCAGACAAAGCACCAATACACATAAAACATAAATTAAATAAAATCTTTAAAAAAAGAAATAGCATTTCTTTTATGCCAACTAACAGTTACTGACTACAATATTTTTAAGTCCAAATACTTATTAAAGGAGTAATATTATATTACTCACAAATGTAAGACAAATTGCTAAACAGTCTTATTAATAAAAAACCTGGAGCCTGATATTGGGGTGAAAACTGAGAGGTCAGAGGAATAGGACAAGTCATAGCCAATCTCACCTTAAACTCTTCAGCCTCCAGAGAGAGCTACTTCCTGTATACTCACGGCTGTATGCCTTTCTGTCCCTGCCCTCTTACTTCCTCTCTCCCCCCAGGCCCAGTTACATCACTTCCTCTTTCCGCCCAGCTCTACCACTTCCTGTCTGTCTGTATAGACCTCCAGACCTCTATGGTTAACTAGCACTGAGATTAAAGGCATGTGAGACCACACCTGGTTCTGTTTCCAGTGTGGCCTTGACCTCACAGAGATCCACATGGATCTCTGACTCCTGAATGCTATGATTAAAGGCGTGTGTTACCATTGCCTGACTTCTATGTTTAATATAGTGGCTGCCTTTTTCCTCTGATCTCCATGCAAGCTTTACTGGGGTGCACAAATAAAATATCATACACAAAAAATATGTAGTAAGGAAAGAGGAGCCAATACTATTCAGGCCTTAAGTTTTATGCCTTGGTGTGAAATCACCTGACACATCCTAGAGGAAGCATGTAGTTACAGCAGCTGTCAGTTTGTCAGTTTCAGAGCCAAGTGATTTAAGTTTTTGAATAAACTCCTTAGCAGAACATCTAAAACACCAGAGAACTTATGCCCAACCTACACTTTTCTAAATAAAGTGTGAAACATGAGGTACACAGGGGCTGAATTTCTTTCATTGTTATTGTTCTTGTATGTAACTTGAATATTCATGAGGGCATTTATTTTAAAAGTTACAATACTTGTCTTAAAGTATTAGAAGAAAATTATTTTCCAATTTTTGGTATTGATCATGGAGTGTTGATTTGTCATACAAAGTAAAAGATATTTGATAGATATGTGTATTTCTGTGAAGACACTGGTTGATCTTTTTTTTTTTTATTATTATTTTTACCAGCGTCATAATTGATTCATCCACCAGAGGTTGCAATATGGCTTTTTATCAATTATAGACAATGAGAATAGCAAAACTATCTGGAATAAGAAAGAAGTCACCACCTGCTATATATCTATAGTAGATGTGAGTAAAAAAGTGCAGCTGAGAAATAAAAGTCAAATGAGCAAAGCTCTAAAGATATTACCTTTTGCTAAAAATCTAAAACTGAATGGAAAATAAACCAGCACAGCACGGTTGCTTCCCTCCACCTTGTTTTTGAAACTATATCTGATGTTAAGTTACTTATGGCTTTCTAAAAATTTTTTTGATATATCACCACTTTGCTGAATTAACAGAGGGTTATTTTTATTAATATGTGAACACATTTTATCCCACCAGTAAATCCTTGCCCCTTAGCCTGAACGTGGGACAAACATTCTTGTATTTGCAGTATGGGAACAGGCCCATATTTCCAGGGTTATTTGGCTAGACATATTGAAAATAAACCATTCTTATTCTTTCTTATGAAAACTATTTATGAATAAGTACAGTGTATTGACTGAAAAGAAAATAGAAATATGATTCTGGTTTATATTCTCTTTTCAATTTATTATGGATTATCATACAGATTGAGTTGTTGGTATCAAAGTCTATTGAAATTTTTTATAAAAGGTTCATATTCAACTCAATGGGAGATATGAGATACATTTTGTATTTAATAACTTTTCTTTTAAAAGTGCAGTTATAATGAATAGTGGGGTGAAAAGACAAAAAACCCAAATATTATAACAACCAGACACAAAGTCCTCTAGTCAAAAAGACAACAATAGACAAAGAAAAACTGCAGAACTGGAAGCATTAAGTTTATGTATGTACACAGTGGCACTTCTGGATGGCTCCCAGAGGTACAGGGCTTACAACTTTCAAAAAGTACCCACTATTAAGGTGACATAGGTCTTGTCCCTTGAGTCTCCTTAAAGAAACAACAACTGTTCGGTAGCAGTACAACAGATGTTAAAAAGAATCATTAGCAGTCTAAATGTTTTTGTGAGCAGATGTCCCACTTCTGCTGTGGTTATCACTGAAGAGGAATGAGAGAAGCAGCAAGAATGGGCAGAAAGATGGAAAGTTGAAGAGAATTAATAATAAGCAGGTCACACTAACAATTACTTCTCCAGTTCTCTGAAAACAGGATCAAAGTGAGGTGCTTTCTGAGAGAGAAAACTTCTGTTTGGAGAAGAAAGGGGGCTAACCTCGGGACCATATGATGCTTCTTCTGCACTGTTGAATTGGATATTGAGTTGAATCAACGGGAAGCAAATGGGAAAAATAACAGAGAAACATTTGATGTTAAAATTGTAACCGTGTACCTTTCAACAAACAACAATAGGGCACACAGTTTTAAGAGAATCAATGAAAAGATGGAAAAGGAGGATATGCAGTGTCCTCACAAGCTGTCCCCAACCGGCATGGGAGAGGTTATTACATCAGGTGACTGTCCCTGCAACTTTATTTCCTCAGGGACAAGGACAAAAGCAATATCTTTCTCAAGCACTTCTCTGCAACATCACAGTTGGTGAGAAAAATTTTTATAGAGAAATTGAAGCTCAACGTTCTCAACCAAGTACTTCCTTTTTGGAAATTTATGTTATTCCCCAAGACAGAATGCAGAAATGTATGCTCATATCTGTCTCTGATAAAGCATGCTTTGAATCTTTAGAGTAAAAGGAAAGATGCATTGAAAGACTTAAAGGGATCTGTTATAATCTTAGCTTTCAAACGAATAAACAATGGCTCTAGTAAAACGATTTGTTATTAATAGTACAGGCAGCCGGGAGGTGGTGGCACACACCTTTAATCCCAAAACATGGGAGGCAGAGGCAGGCTGATCTCTGTGAGTTTGAGGCCAGTCTGGGCTACAGAGTGAGTTCCAGAAAAGGCACCAAAGCCACACAGAGAAACCTGTCTTGAAAAACCAAACCAAAAAAAAAAAAAAAAGTACAGGCAATGCAGTGGAAATATAGATTATGCATCTGCTACACGTTACACATGATAAAACACACTTAGTAAGCGTTGGAATTTGTCCTTATGTACCCAAACTCTAATTCAGTCATTTAAACAACAGATTTTGTAACACCAAGTTATATGGCAACAACCTGACACTGTTTCACATGCTGAAAATATGGTTTTATATTGAATCTCTGAAATTGGAAAACTTGAAAGTCAAAAAAAAAAAATCCTCGTAAGTCATATGCTACCAGTTTGAGTACAACAAAGTATTTCGTTGTTGTCAGTTGAAGATTTGGGATGAAACAGTTTTGAAAATCAATTTTAAAGTACAGCATTTATTTCTTATGTTTATTTTTTATGTTTAGTAGCATTCTGCTAGATGGAGAGAATTTTCAAGAACAAGAAACTGCTATTACTTCTCATAAGCAATTCATAGTCTATATCATGAGCTTTCAGATCCTAAGAAAAGATATGAATAATTTGTGTATTGGAGATGTGTGAACTCTGAGCCATGAAAGTCACACTCTCATTAGAGCCAGTGAGGGGACTGCACAAAGAAGCCAGGGTTCAGTGATGGTGGTCAACACAATCTAAGTTACTTGAAGTATGTAAGGGTTTGTAATTCATTGCAGATAACATATCAATAGAACAAAACTAAATCCTAGAATCTCCTGTAATTACTACCTTTTAGAAATTACTACTATGAACATAGTTGAGCATGTGTCCTTGTAGTAAGATTGAGCATTCCTTGGGTATATGCCCAAGAATGGTATAACTGGGTCTTGAGGAAGATTGATTTCCAATTTTCTGAGAAACTACCATATTGATTTCCAAAGTGGCTGTACAATTTTGTACTCCCACCAACAGTGGAGGAGTGTTCCCCTTGTTCCACATCCTCTCCAACATAAGCTGTCCTTAGTGGTTTGATGTTAGCCAATCTGACAGGTGTAAGATGGTATCTCAGAGTTGTTTTGATTTGTATTTTCCTGATGACTAAGGATTTTGAGCAATTCCTCAAATGTCTCTATGCCATCTAAGATTGGACCTGCCTCAGCTGAGTGTGGCAGGTTCTGCTGACTCCCCATGGGAGACCTTGCCTTGGAGGAGGTGGAAATGGGTGGGGTTGGGGGAAAAGGCTGGAAGACGGGAGGAGGGAGGTAAGGGGAATCTGTGGTTGGTGTGTAAAATGAATAGAATATCTCTTAAAATAATAATAATAATAATAATAATAATAATAATGATAATGATAATAATAATATAAATAAGGAGCAAAAAGAAAAAAATCACTGCAAGCACTTCCTTCATATATGCAAGATAACTTCATTGTTTTAAGTGTCTAAATGTTTATGACTTGGTAACTTTCCTATTTCAATAAATACTGTTCTTCTAACTTTTCAAGGATAACAGAATACTAAATGCAGTAACCTACAGCTTCTTAAAGTGTTCTTTTTCTTTTTCTTTTTAATTATTAATATGCTTTTAATTGAAATAGAATTACATCATTTTCCTCTCTTACCTTCCTCCTTCTAACCCCTCCCAGCTACCATCCCTCAAGCCCCTCCCATAGTCGCCATTCTCTTTGATAGCCTCTTTTTCTTTTAGTCTTATTGTTCACACACACACACACACACACACACACACACACACACACACACACTGCTGAGCCTGTCATTGTTCTTTGTGTTTTTATAGTCTCAAGACTTCCCACTCTATAGGACAAACAGTAAGGGGACTTATTCCTGGGACAAAATAATCTTCCTTCCCCAGCAGTCATTGATTGACTGTAATTTTTAGTGTGGAATCTTGCAAAATCCTCCCCTCTTTCTTTCTCAGTATGTTTATTGAGATTGCCATTGTTCTGGTACTGTTTATGCAGCCATTTCTAAGAAAAACTGTTGTTTGACGGCAGACTTCCTGGTATTCTGACTCTTACAGTTGTTCTACTCTGTCTTCCAGAGTGTTCCCAGAGCCATAGATAAAGAGGCTGTGATGCAGATATACACACTGGGAGTGGACTTTCTAGGTTTCCTTGATTTCTACATTCAGTCCAGTTGTTTGTTTGTTTGTTTGTTTTGGTGATGGTCTCCGTTAGCTATAAGGAGAGTCTTCTTTCATGAAGATTAGAAGCAGCATTTATCTGTGGATATAAGCATTCTTTTTCAATGTATATAGTAAGAGAATTTGATATTCTTAAGAACAAAACATTTTAAAAGCACTACCACAAAAACTACTTCCACCATTGCAGCAACAGTAGCAGACACAATACTTGGCATGGGTAGAGGTCTTCTCAATATATGTATATATATAATTCATATATATGCATATGTGTGTGTGAATTCTCTTGATTCTCACTGTAAGCCCATGATGTGTGTACCATTAGTTGCCCCAATACTAAGGTAATACTGACACAAAAAGAGGACAGTGTTATGTCTCTAAGATAACACAAGTAGTGAGTAGGAAGAGATGCACAAAACTCAATTTGATTGTAACATGTTTGTCTTTAACTGTTCTGCCATAACTATCTGATGACTGACAGATGTGGGCGTGGAAGGATAGGAAGCTTCTGTTTGAAATAACACAGACGATGTGAAGGAAAAATACCCAGAGGAAGTGGCTACCTTTTATTATTAAGTCCAAAACTACATTTTAATCACTGTCATCATTTTAAACATAGCAATACACAGGAAAGCATAAAAAAGGAAATGCTATTTTTTTTTTCAGTTCACTGAAATATAAAGTAAGATACAATCATTAAAAATGCTTAACATTATAGACAAGCCTTAAACAACGTTTCTGTGCTCCAGCTCACTTCTTCACAAGAAACTTTGGATCTTGAGATGAGAAAAGATCTATTAGGTCATCTTGTCCATCTTCCCGGCAGGAGAGAATTGCTTCTGACAGTAAAGAAGTTAACTTATTGACAGGACTCTTTAAGCAGCAATTTGCCAGGTGAATCCCTAAAGGCGAGAATGACTTCTCTGGTTTATCTTCTCCTTCTTATCACTTGTGGTTAGGAGACCCAGTCTATCTCCTTTTCAGGAGAAGAAATGGGGCCAGATTCCAGAAACTGTTTCTCAAAGGCATAATATTAAAAAATATAGCAAATCACGGAGTGAATGCTTAATCGTGGGATCATAGTTCTCTTATAGTTGAATATGTGCTATATGTTGTTTTGGTGCATATGAGAGTGTGCGATTTGGGGGTGTAAATGTCCTTTTATTACTAAAAATGTGACCCTGTTCAAATATAGCTCACATAATAAGTTTAAGACTCTATTGAAATATTTAAATAAGAAAGCCTCCCTGTCACATTGTGATTTTTAACCATATTTTTAATCATTTAAAATAAGTAGCCCATTTGGTGCCTCTGTCTTTATCCTAGATGCATATTTTAGGAGGGTAATTTTATATTTAAAAATTTAATAAGAACTCACTTTGCTATGATTCCTTCAACTGATATTACTTTAAATGCCCATACCCTTATATAAAAATAGATAGAATTAGTTCCTCTACCCTGTGACTAGAAAGACTACTCTTATTGTCAACAGTCTAATCCTAGCTTCTGTACACTGCTTTTTTGACAATTTTTCAATACAGTAGTCAATAGTCTATGTAACAGAAAAAGTAATTTCCATGTATCACATGAGCTCCTAAAAACAATATTTGTTTTAAAATTTCTACTCTCTGCCTACTTTTTAACTACTGCTCTTTCTCCAACAATGTGAAATACTGTTTCTTTTATGGATGCAGATAACCACTTGTTTTCTTCTAAGGCAGATGATGTTTTGCCATTTGTAGGGACAAATGCCCCAGAAGCCACAAAGGAAGTTGGGACAGGAGAACAATGAAGGACCTAAGAGTCTTTGGAAAAAAAAAACATAGTTCAGGTGAGTTTCAGGTACATGAGCAGTGAGAAGAAAGGCAGGCAGGTGGGAGGAAGACACAGCCAGGAGGAGGACATGGTCAGGATGTACACCACAAAGACTCTAAACAATTCAAAAGTGACTTCAAAGGAATGCCAGTTCTCTTTCCTTTTCTTCTCTTTGCATTTTGCTTACATCAGCCTCTCATTTTCTCTTTTCTTTTCCCTTTGACAGAGCTCTTCATGCTTGAACTTGAGATCTTCTTGCCTCTGCTGACTGAGTACTGGGATTTAGGCAAGGGTTATCACATCCAGCTGTGTATTCTCTTGCATGATTTTATAATACACTTCTAGTCTATGTCATTTAGTTTATTGTTTTAGCAGGTTTCGCTCTCAACTGAAACTCCTTTTTACTCTTGTGAACATGAGACGACTAAGCCAGCGTTTAAATTTCATCTCATTGTTAAGGAGCCAATCTTTCTGTCATCTTCATTGTCACACCTGTGATCAATTTTGTGTCTGAATTTGTCATTGTCTAAAGCAAAGAGAGAGTGAAGTTTATGACTATATTTCTGATGTCATATTTGCTACTGTTTTATTTGCAGAGTGATATAGAAGATAGAAGAAAAGATTGTTTTAGCTTTTGGCTTAGAAGAAATCAATAAATGATTAAACAAAGCACAAAGGAGAAAAGGCAAAACATGCCTAATTTCTTCCTGCACATGGTGAGTGTGAGGTTCCTGGGAAAATCTTAGACACAGATTCCTGAGAGAAAGCCATCTTGTGGTGTGAAGCAACTCTTGTTGCTGCTGCTGTATATTTCAGGATTTCTTCGTGTAAGATGATACAGGAAAGATTGTCTATAAAGTTGTCTGTAACAAGGACCACACTGAAAATATTACAGATGAAGTTTCACAGTGTGTTAATATAATGAGTAGTAAACACTGAGACAGTAACATATGGAAGCTGTACTTGACAATTTCAACGTTTGGCAATTTTCCCTGTCTTTAAATAACACTGTTTTAGACCTCCAAAACAACAAGAGTTTAGTAATATGCCAAACATCTTAAAAGAAAACGTTAATGGATTCCTTTCAATGTCCCTTTATATCCCCCAGGTAGAATTGCTGGAATATGTTATGAGAGGACTCTGGTAACTAGCATAACTTGGGACTTGCTTTTCATTTGGAGAGTGGTCTTTCTTGCCATTGTGTTTTATCGGGGATCATTTGAAACTCATATGCTTTTATAGTTTGGATGTAATAGAATTTGTGTGATAGCTGTGTGTGAAGGTGAGGTGAAGCCATGCTTGTCTTTAACTAAACATAAAATGGTAGCAATCTGTGAGGCCCACTTTCCTATGGGGGCAACAGGATAGGTGTGCTTTAAATACAAAGTTTTGAAGACAGGTGTATTTAACAAATTAACTGCGAGCACATTGTTGGTGTTCTTATATAAAGAATAGATTCTAAGTAGAAACTAAATGGATTTTTCTGTACCTATTCCTCTTTAGGGGAAAGGACAGACTATTTTTTTTTAAGTTTATGCATTTACTGTCATTTGTGTTATGAAAAACATCACTCAAAAATTGAGTAAAAGAATGAACAGGGAAGAAAGGTTCAGGTAAGGTGGGCTTCACCCAGGCTCCTTTTCCAGCTGTGTGACTCAGAAAAATGACTACATACATTCATTTAAAGATTTTTATCTCAGAAATCCTTCAGTAGCAAGTTCTTCAGGGCTGTGTCCCCAATACTTTAATCCTACAAATGTAAATGATCCATAAGGGAAAACCCATGTAATCTAAAGATAAGTATGAGTCTGGCTAAAATAATGATGAAAGCTAAAATGTTTCTGTTAAAATTCTATTTTTGATCAATTTAGGCAGAGTATCAAAATAAAAGTCACTTATATTAAATTGTATGGTAATTTTTATTTTATCTTTTTCAATTATATGTCTGTATGTGGCTATGTATCCATGAGTACAGGTACCCCACTGATCTGGAATCCCACCTGGAGCTGTAGTTACAAGTTGACCTAGGTGTTGGGAGCTGAATTTTGGTTCTCAGCAAAATAGTTTCACTATTAACAGTTGAGCCATCCTTCCAGCACCTAAACTGTGTGATTTGAGCTACAACTGTTTTTCAGTTGGCAAAGGCATGTTCATAATAGTCAAGAATGACGTTGAACCCAGTTACTTATCAAATATGAGACTGATAAATGGGATGCAAATATTTGTGAATATCTGAGATTCACTAATTTAGTTCACAGTTAATGAAAGAGTATCTTGCATACCTTAGGATGCTATGACTCTATAGACTGCCCCCTGTCCCGCTTTTTTAGGAATAACCTTTTGTTTCCCTCTTCATAGATACATCTGACAGCCTGTGTGGTGAATGTGACTTTTTCCCCCTGATTTTTATGCATATCCTTTTTGTTACAGACATTTTTCAAAGCAGATCATTTATATGTATTCATTTTCATAAGGAGGAGGTTGTTCTATATGACAGTCATTCTTGTCACTGTACTAATATATACCTTTGAATCCAATCTGGTAAGAAAGGAGGAGGAAAACAAAAGGGAGAAAAATAAAGCATATCTATGTGGTGCAGGGGACAATCAATTAGATTCATTATCTGCTCTGCATTCTAGTCACTCTGTAAAAGAAAAGAACATAATACCATGGCAACAGCTCGACCTGCAGTATGGTATATAATCATTAAGAGGTCTTCAGCCTCCCTTGAAAATAGATACGAAAAAAATTCACAGTGGCTGCACAAACTCCCTACATTTATGCTGATTAAATGACACGTTTGTAATTTACAGGTGTCTTATTGCCATGGGAATGCAATCATACAATTCCATTTTAGAATTCAAGGGCTTTTGAAACATGCTGCATGATTGTTAGCTGGGCTGCAAGCTAAGATTAAATTGAAAGGGTGGCATGTAGATTTTAGAACATGGTGTTGACATTTACTGGCCAATCACATTTTGCGACACTCGTGCATGACAGCAGATGTTGACCTTTCAAGCATTCCCTATCTGCTTTCACGCATTACCTGCAGAAATTAACATAACTCTGCTTCCTGCTCTATGCTGCTATTAATGTCATCTGGGAATTGAGATTCATGAATTCAGTTATTACCCAGGCTTGAGACCCGTTTTATACTCTAAGCACAGAACTAACAGCTCCTGGGAGCTGGTATTTTTGGATGTTGCTTCAACTATCTTTGTGGTTGAGGGATAGCTAGAAGCTATAGAGTGAAAAAAAAATGTCAACGGGAACAAGAGGAGAAATAGGAAGAGGAGGACAGTTTCAAGGAGAATGCTAAGGGCCAAATAATTGCAAATATGCGGGACAGGAGAGTTTAAAACATGAAAAAGTACTTTTTAAGCAAGTCAAATAATGGTGTGGGTTTCATTTCTCTTGTTAACAGAACCATAAAAATGATACCCCTTAGAGTCTATGTGCAGTGAGCTTCAGGGTTTACTCGACAATGCCTGCGGCCTCCATTATCAATGATTTAGGAGAGAAAGGATCTGAAGTAAAGATGTCATCAGTAGCCCTTAGGAGTTCTGTGTGTAATTGTAATCCACATTCCATAGTGGCTTCTTCTAAATAAAAAATACTCACATTCTCCATTGTTTGTCAGACAGTTTTTGTTCAGCTTTTTCCTTAGCAGAGAATCTCTGCTTCTAAAATATTTAGAAGGAACTGTTCAGCAGGGTTGCAATTCTGAGATATATTACTTTTCTAAGACTGAGATTATCACTACTTATTGCTCTAACACAGACACCACAGCAATGAATCACATCTTCAGGAATTAGTGTACACATTTAGAATATTGCTTGCTAAAATTTACACACTACAAAGGAGAATCAAGAAGCCTCTGAATTTTGCTTTACCATTCTTCAGGTTAGCAGTATGGTTTTAGTAAATTTCCTATCGTTTTTGTCTTTTAAAGTCCTAGGGGAGCATCTATGAAATATCTTAGTCACGGTTCTGTGAATCCAGCTTTTTAAGATACAAGCAGATGCATTTATCTCAAATAGGAATTGATTAACAGAGCTCAAGATGTCACCGATGAGATATGCATACCCAGGCTATTTCAATGGCATTGCTATGACTTACCCTCCAGCAAACATTCTGTGCTGATTTGCATGTTTCAGCCACGGTGAATTTTATAGCAGCTTCTCTGAAACCAGTGCCTCTCACAGCATGTACAAAATATAAAAGCAGCATTCTCTGAAGGGCCAAGCCTCAACCTTTAAAATATCTATCCAACTCAATTCCATGATGCTTGAGGGTTTATGTTTTGAAATGACTTTTTGTGTATGAATTAATGTTTTCTACAAATTGGTAAAAATAAGAAAAAATGCTCCAGAAATGCCTAAGAACAGTGTTACTAGTATTTCCCTGGGAATAAATATGTTTGGTATCTTTCTTGTTTGCAAAGAAAGATCATTGACGATGTGAGTGTGCATGAGTATGTGGTATGTATGTGTGTGTGTGTGTGTGTGTGTGTGTGTGTGTGTGTGTGCATGAAGTCACACACAAATACAAGATGGAGATCTTTAAACCTGAAATTAAGAACTGCTTATCTCTAGTCACTTTACATTAGATTTACTTTTCTTTCTGCAACTGAGGATGGGAGATATGTGACCGTTTTGTCATTCAAAACATTTGGATTTCATATTTGAAACCGGGATAGGGCATGATATGTCTAGCGTTACAGAATTATGTAGGACACTGATTTGGTTGTGCCAAGCACGGAACACAGGTATTACAGAGACATCTGAGTTGTTGCTATAGTAATCTGGTGGTGGCTGTCTAAAATAATGCTTCAGAAGAGTGATCAAGAGAGATGACTGGCTTGACTACCTATAAAAGAAGTCAAAACAGAGTCTCAGATGAGAGATAGCATCCTAATTTCCATTTTTGAAAGTTGATTAAATGACGATGCTCCTTGTAGAAGAAGGGTATAGATTTTGGAACATATGCTGACTTCAGTTTTGGCCTGTGATTCTACAGTCATTTAACTATCTATTGAAATTGTTAAACTATGGATTTGGCTAATTAACTTCTTTGAATTATGCATGATCTTCACAAGACATCACATAAAATGGAACTTCTGTTTCTTATTGGTCCAACACTTGCTTATTCTAGAATAGTGGTTCTCAATCTGTGGGTTGTCACCCCTTTGAGGGTCAAAGAACCCTTAAACAGGGGTTACCCAAGACTGTTGGAAAACACCAGTTTCACATTATGATTCATAACAGTAGCAGAATTACAGTTATGAAGTAGTAACAAAAATAATTTCATGGTTGGAGGTCATGTGGAACTATATTAAAGGGTCACAGCATTAAGAAAGTTGAGAACCACTGTTCTAGATCCCTCGAGTAGTGAACTCATGTAACAAAGAAAGCTTGGATTTTGAAATTCAGAGTCCCTAGCATAGTTCATGTGAGCTGGTTCCTGGTTGACATTGGTGAATTGTCAACAAAACTTCAGTTATCAAATGAATAATAAGCATTCAGAGGAGATACAGTTAGCTAGCAAAAGAAGGAAACAATACTTTTGGAAAATAATTGAAAATACAAGAGCAAAACTATTTGATGAATTATCTATAAATTAAAAGTTACATGAAGGAAGATAGACTCTAAAAGTACAGGAAAGAATTTTTCTTACAAATAACCAACTAGGGTTGAAAATATTTATCTGTGACATTATTCATTGCTACAATTTTATAATAGCAAGAAATTGGAAATAACTCTACTATCTGCCCATGAATCTATCTGTTTATAAGTGGAAAAATAATTTAGAGCATAGAAAAAATTGCATATGCAGGGAATAAGATATTATCTAACATGTATGATGAAATAAAAAGGTAGTTTTGGAATTCTGTGTGTATATTCATGTAAAAGATGTTACTTTTCTATAAGAAAAAGGACTGGAAACATGTTATAAAGTCCTATTGGCCAGAGGGTGCAGTCTACCATAGCCTGGCAGTTTTCTCTAAGCTTGGCAACATGGAGGACTCCCTCCCCAGTGAGACTTCCTGCTCTCTACGTTCCCTTATCTGGAGAATGTCTCCAGGCCCAGAGGACTGACCTTATCTGAAAGCTGTTTCTAAGCCTGAATGCCTGATTTCTCTCTAGCGTAACCCTTGGCACATTTTTCTTCTAGAAGTCTTAACCCTGCTGTACATATGCTAAGTAAGACTTATACTAGAATCTTTACTATAGGACCCTGCTGCTACAAATGAAGCCTTATGATAGGAGCATGCCACTTAATGCAAATTAAAGTTTGTCCCCACGCTTTCCAATCCTATATATTCCCTATCCTCTGGAATAAAGTTGAGCTAATTCACTGAAGTCATCTCCTGGAGCACTATCTCAGTATCCCCAGCCATCTGAAGCCTGTTCCCTGCTTCTGCTCCTTCAACCATCGTGGACCAATGCACCAATGATCCTGAGGAAGAAGCAGAGCCACAGAAATACGTATTTGTGCTCACATTTTCTTAAAGAGGTTCTAGAGAGCTACATTTGCCAAGTAACTAAATGGTTATTGATGGAGGCAGGGAATATTTAGAAGTAAGTGAGACTAAGACTTTGCAATGTTCTCCTTAAATCTGTGCTTTTGACCACACAATTCATTATTTATTTAAAATGCATCTAAATTAAACAACATCCAAACACAAAATTTTGCATGAGTAATAGAAATAATATGACATTATATGTCACACAATAACATCACTTAATGAGTTAAATATACAAGTATGACTCCAAACGAACATATTAACTAGTGACATCTGAATGGTCTTTTTCTATGTAAGGACAGCCTAAGGTGTCGATATAATGATCAAATTATCTGATGATGCACTTCTCAGAATTCATCCCACATTAAGCAATTTCTGACTGTATACTCTGTTCTCAAATGTTATTTTAAAAAGAAGGGAAGAAATTACAATTATAATACACCATAAAACAAAAGAAATCCTTTCCATGAGATGTACTTGGATAGTATCAATATCTGTGAAAAACTCATTAAAATATTCCATACAGAAATTAGCATTTGAAAAAGCCTCCCTGCAGTGTCCAAGTCCTGTACTGCTGCATATATCTGGCCTTCCTGCAAAGGGGTTTCCACTTGATTTAAAGAACCATTATTGCTACCATGGAATTATAAATTTTATTTTCACTTGGTCTCACACATTGGTTACTCAGTCCTACCTAGGAGATAGAATCAGAATTTAACATCATCTTATTGTAATCTTCTGGATACTAGGGCTTCTGAAAATTTCTGGACTGAAATATAGGTGTGATATGGCGGGATACAAATGTCATAAGACTATAATATACATTGCTTCATAATTCTGATCTTTATGACAATCACTTTAATTATATATTATAAATTTACATCTGCCTTACCTTATGCAATAGCTGCATAATATGCTACCTTAGCATATTATTGCTATTTAAATAATGAGGATTAACAGGCAGAACACAAGAGAATGGTAGGTAGTATGGGAGCTATATGTTCAATGTACAATAGTACAAAACAGTAGTGCATACAATGAATACATTCAAATTAAAATAAAAAATAAAGGGAGGCACCAACACCTTAGGAAAAACAGTGACTTCAGAGTAATTTGTATATAGATAATATGTGGAGACAGCAAGGTTTATAAGGTGTACCTGTTGGATTTCTTGCAAATTGTGTTTGTCTAGTGACCGAAGAAACCTAAAAGTATCCTTCCTAACCTTAATTAACCTTTCAAAAAGCATCTCATCCTTCTAAGCCTTGACATTACTTTCCTCTAAGCATTTACTAGGGAAAACTGCTCACTGTAACTTTTTGCTTTGCTTCTTTGAAATGTAAGTCTTTTAAAAGCTTGTTGACAAATTTACAGACAGGGAAAGTCCTCTTGAGTCACGTGTTGTGGAGGTAATCACACCGGAAGGAAAGTCTGTATTCTCCAGCAACCAGAGGAAAGGAGAACATAATTTAGCTGTGTACCTGGCTTCAAATTCCTAAACTCCTTCCACAATGAAGAAGGAGGTCCTTTGTTTTGCTTTGCTTTCAGTGGGGTAACGCAAAGTAGCAAACAGGTGTCCTATCATGCTGAGGCCCGCTCTGCTCTTTGAGGGCAGTTGAACCTCTGCCTCTTTGAGACAGTTGTAGCCTTTGTTCCCTAGCTCAACATCCTTTACAAAGCAATTTTTGTCTTTTTACTTCCACTGGAACATTATATTTTTATTCCATCCCAGCATTTCACAGTTGCTGAGAAAGAACTACCCATGTCAAAAGCCTAATAAAGATGGCGGTTGTATAGAGTAGGGAAAATGGGCCTAAAATGTCTTTGGTTATCACATATGGCTTGGAAAAAATTCAGATTTAAGAGAGTTGACATCTTAATAGTAAACCTAGCATTTTACTAGGAATGTGAAGACATCTAGCACATTAGGGTCTCCCAGTAGATTAAAATTGACATGGAACATGATTGGAAACCTTGTCCTAGAATTTCCCCTATCCAGTCCTTGTAAGATTAACACAGAGCAGTGAATTTTGTTTTCTGGACAGTATTCAGCCAGCTTGTACCTGCTGGTGACTTACATTTCCTTTTGATGCTATATGTGAGGCCATACTTTTCTTAAGATCCTCCATACATATTTCAGACGTGATTTTTTAAAACTTGCATTTTTTGCAGTGCTTTTTCAGATTCCCCATCTTCATTTTTTTTCAAATACTTAATATTATTCTCATTGTTTGAAAGAAATGGACTTCACATTCCAGCATTTCATCTAATAGGATTTTTGTTTCTGGTCTAATGAAATGTAGCTCAGTCAGGTTTATTTTCTGTTTTCCTCTGCTTGCTAACAAACTGCATACCAAATAATGTGCATATGCTCTTTGTTCCTGTATTGGAGTGTTTATAGAGGACAAAAGGGGCTTTGTATGCAAATGAAATCCTCAGCACAGAGTTCCACCTAGTTAAACACCTAAATATGCCCCCTGCAGAAAATTAGGTGTGAATTGTGCACCAATGTCCTTAAAGGCATTAATTAGACCTGTAATTTTATCATGTGGGAAATGTGTTCCAGTCAAGAAACACCTGGTGAAGACAAATTTGAAAGGAAACAATCAAATTAAGGTGTCTTGATAAACAGCCCTGAAATATTAAACAAAGCACATTGTGATTAAACAAAGGGGGAGCTACAGACACAAGGGAAAGCTCTGACTGAGGCTCCGAGCAGGAAGGAGGAAAAATGAGCATGCACTTACGTTACTGAAATAAATAGTACCAAGAAGGAAAAGAGGTTTCCCTTTTTGCTGGAGTAAATATTTTGGAGTCACTCGAATCCTATGTTCTCTCCGATTTAAATGATCTTGTTTCCTTATTTATATTCCTCAAGTGATTGATTATTCCAGCTGAAGGAGTCTAGCAGGCCCGAACATGGAAAACACTGTGCACAGGTTTTGCCTTTTACCCCTTTGCCTCTCCCTTGATTAAAAGAATAATAATAATAATAATAATAATAATAATAATAATAATAATAAAACCCATTAGGTTACATTCCTAAAGCTAGCCACCAAGATCCATTCCCTTATTTGGCTGCTTCCTCCTCCTGAGGCTGACTCTCAGGGTCCAGCTATCAAAGTAGTGAAGCCCAGCAATCAAAAGCCCACTTTTGGCTACCTCAATTAACATACCCAATCAAAATTTAACCAAAAGGGGGTTTCTCTTTTTCCCTTTATAAACTGCCATTTACCTCTGGACCACATCTGTCTCCTCTCTAGCCAGAGGCAGTCCTCTGTCTCTCAGACAAATACCCTTTTCCCTCTCCCTTGTTTGTTTCTCCTTGTCACTACTCCTTAATGTCCTGCCTTTGTCTCTTATCCCCATTCTCAGCACCTTGTCATTCTGGGGCAAATAAATCTTCTTTGTGAACTTAGTCTTGTTGTGTCCTGGGCACCAACTATCACCGTTATGGAACTATTTGAAGACAAAATATTATTATGGTAATTTAGTGTTTCTAAGTATTGAGCCATCCAAGAGAGTAATAGTAAAAATATTATGTTGTTTGATAGTGAGACTGTCTGAATACAGACACATATTAAGTGTATGTTTTATGTACACTATGAACATACTTATAATTATTGCTAGTATCTTCAGAGGGGAAAAAGCTTCATTTTAACATACTATTTGTGATAATGTTACTCCTATACAATTGTTCTAGCTTCCCGACTGAAAAACAGAATCAGTTCCAATATGAGGATCTGTTGAAGAACTTAGGGCATACTTAAAAATGTAGAAATATGAAACAGCTGTATCTTACATACCAGAAACTATTTTTAATATTATAAATGTAGTTTTGGCATTATTTCAGCTCTAAACAATTTTCTTTTGTTAACTTACTTAAAATAGTGATTTTAGAGACTTCTTAATTAGTTTTGAATTGCTTGTTACAAAAGCATTATGGAAAAAATAAAAATGAAGGTAGAAAACCAATTTGCCTCATCTCAGCAAATAGAAGTTATAAATGAAGTGTTCCAGAGAATTATAAATTGACAGATGAACTAATATTTTAATATTCATGCTTTTGTTGTATCTTTCATTTCATCATTTTATTATTTGCTTTTAGAAACATGATTTCCCATACTCTTGCCTCAGCTTCCTGATGGTTGTGTTTTCGGTTGATAGGCATGACCCAGCAGGCTTTGCTGATTGTTTCGCTCTGTTTTGCTGAATGAAAACAATAATGTCAGAGCCAGGATCAACATACTGTTTCTTAGATGCTCCTGGAGCAATGCCTTTGAAGACAGTAGTCCTTTCTACAGCTCTTTACCAAAACTTCTTCCTCTGGGCTAGGTGTCTTGTGACCAACACTGAGAAAAATACGCTCATAGGAAAACTGCATTTCTCAAATGACTTATTCTTTTGGTAAAGTGTATTCTAAAGAAAAATCAAGCAGAAATTGTTAAAATTTCGATGAGTGAGATATTGAATACACTATTGCTTGCTTTGATGATGGAGAAAGGGCAGGAACTGAAACATATGAAAACACACTACTCCCACCTTAAAAGAAGAGCAGTCCATCCATGCCTAGATTTTGCCTAGTATATGCAACTTGGAGAATTTAAGAATGTCCAAATTCCTAAATTACTTGAGGACTTGATTCTTTAGGGAATTGTCTCTTTTGTTCCATTTATCTGTTTATTTCATCATTTTATAACCATGGACTTAAAGATATTTACTATGTACTTTAATTTTTTTTTAAATTTTACTTTATTTGCATTTGTGTAAAGGTGTCAGATCTCCTGGAATGGGAGTTACAGATAGTTGTGAGCTGTCATGTGGGTGCTGGGAATTGAACCCGGGTCCTCTGGAAGAGCAGCCAGTGCTCCTAACCCCTGAGCCATCTCTCCAGCCTGTACTTTAAGTTTTAACCCAAACTAAATTTACGTTTTTGACAAACTGGTTTGGTTTTGATTATCAGGAACTCTTTAGAGATATGTGCATGCGTGCATGGGTGCGTGTGTGTGTGTGTGTGTGTGTGTGTGTGTGTGTGTGTGTGTTGTGTAATATTGCTATTAGAAAAATGTGCACATATTTCTACTCATCCCAGATAGGAAATCAATGACAGACCAAAAGAAGGATACTGCCCATTTCCAAATTAGTTAACTAATGAGTTTTATTGGGAGTAGTAATGAGTAAGGAGTTACTAAGAGGATCAAAAATGACTCAAAGACAACTGTATAAACAAAAGCACAACCAGCATGGATGGCTGTCCATGAGAGTTAGAAACCTGCCAGAAGCTCAACAGGTTAAAGGGTATTGATTCTACAATGCTCAGGTGATCTGAGCATCTTCCAGGCAGCTCAGGCTAGTCTCTGCTTCTTACGGGCAGCTTGGCTGATCTGCTAATTTCAGGTAGTTTAGCTTGTCTGAAATTGTTTTACTGCAATCCTTACCACTTCTATATGTAAAGAGAAGAAGGATCCTTGTGCATATAGTCAGTTTTAGGAACTTCCTGATTTCTTTGGATTGTTTCATTCCTGAGCCTAAGGTACTATCCTGCAGGACATCTTATTTCACCTTCCGTAAAACATTCTGTTGCTTTACCGTCTTATAGAACATCATGTGTCTTACTAGATTCCCTCCAAGATGGAAGATTTTAATCTCATTGGAGATTATTACACTTTGGGTCATTTTAGTTGTTTTCTGCTTTCTTTTGCCATAATTTTGTGCACGTGCATGTGTGTGTGTGTGCGTGCGTGCGTGCGTGTGTGTGTGTAGCATTTTCTAACTTCAAGAATTGCAAGATGTTCCAGAGTAATTTATTTCTGAATCTTGAAATTAGCTTATTGGTGAAATTATTAAGGCCACTCCACGTAGTTAAAAGGGAGGTTTATTTAGTGGTGTAACTTACAAATGAAGGGATAGGTAGGTTTCAGGGTCTGGGAAAGGTGTGGAGCAGTCCGGTGGTGTTCTCTGGAGAACTCTGCTCGGTCTACCTCCAGCGTCCAGGGTCCAGTAACCAAAAAGAGCCCCCTCATCCAGAACTCGGGTCTTCAACGTCCTCTCTCAGCCCCGCCTTGTAGGCGAGACCATTACCGAAGCCTCAATGGAGTTTGGGACCCCCAGGTCAAAGCTGGAATGGCTACCCACTACATTAGCTGGTTTTATTTCTCCAATGAACCCTGATTTGTCTTATTGTAAATATTTATTAGAAAAAAAAAGTCTGGGTTATAAAAGAGCTTACCTCTACCAGAATTCTTCACTTCTAAATCTCCTTTACTACAAAGCAATGCACAGTACACATGGTTATATCAATCTGTATATATATGCATACCAATAACCACTGTTCTGTGTAAAACATTTATAAGCATATTAAGGCAATCATAAGTTTATGTTGATATATCCATTAATAACTTAATGTTATTACTTAATGCTTAATAACTGAACTTTGTAGTCAGTTCCCCTTAAAATTTCACACTTGAATATTTAGAAACTTGCCTCCCACAATCTTCATACATTTGTTAATAATCCTAATTATTTATAAATAGGAGAATGGTCATGTTACATATTATTTTTGCATCCAATATCATTTTGGAAAATAAATGAGACATACTTATACTAAAAGACTATTTACCGTGTATTTGAAGTTCAAAATTAAACATGTCATATACTTACTCTAGTCTTTCTAGCCTACTTTTCATTAATGTCCAGTGGATAATGGTTATACCTCTCACCTCTGCTCTAAAAATATAACCTAAGCCATACTTAGATACAAAACATTACATATATTTATATCTGCATACACATACACATACACATATATACACACATAGGCTTAGTGACTTTTGCATGTTAATTAATGAATGATGACTCAAAAAAGACATTCTCTAATCTGATTCCAGATTCTCATATATATGTATATTTAGGTTGGTTATGTGTATTTATATCCTGTATATATATTTTTCTTTTTTAAGTATTTTTATTTTATAATTAACTTAATTTCACATATCAACCACAGATTATATTTTTTTCTTTCTCATATTTAAGTATAAGATATTTAGGGAACCACTTTCTTGACCAAATTATTTCCAAAGATGCATTTAATGGTTGTAAAATACCCAAAAGACATAGTAAATTAATATCCTTAGTTAACAATTAAAAAAACATGATTATTGGAATTGAAATACATGTTTTTCAATATAATATAAATTGACATTTTCAATATAATTTAAAATTTTAAATACATACAAAATATTTCAAGGCACAGTTGATCAATGGAATATTTTACAATTGATAGAAAATGAGATAATAAAGTTTAAAACCTTTTGCACTAGCAAAGCATTTTGATGTAACATATTTAGAATGTAAAGCCCTATGAGGAAAAGCAAAGTAAGTAGACACCAGAATAAGGAATGCTATTGATTTTTTTCCTCAATATTTTAAACCTTTGAGATTTCTTTATTTTATTTTTCATGTATGAGTGTTTTGTCTCCATGTATGTATGTGTATCATGTGTATGACTCATGCTCACTGAGCTGTAACAGGGTGTCTAATTCCCCGGAGTTATGGGTTACTGATGGTAGTGAGCCACAGAATGCTGGGAACTGAACCCAGGTCTTCAGGAAGAGTAGCAAGCACTCCAAACTGCTGGGCAATCTTTCCAGCTCCATTTTTTTCCTCAGCAGTTTTGAAAATAATGTTTTCATTTTTGACATAACATGGGCAGTTTCTAAGACATTGTGCTTGCCTTTCTTCTTTTAAGAAATTAGTAGGTGACATATAGATATTATGTGTGGCAATAATGTAAAGATGGTTAAGGTTTCTGAAATGCATATATACGGGACTAAAAATGTAGGTTAACTTCCTAAAGTGAAAACAGAAAAACAAAATTCAAAACTCAGTACACAAGAGAGAACAGAAAAACTCTGAGTAACAACATTGCAGTGATGTGGATCCCATCAAAAAATGCAAGGTTACTGAGGTTCCAGGGTGAAGTAAGATTGGGAGCTGATGGAGAAGAACCAGAATACCTTTAGTTTGGATAGGATTGGAGAGAGGAAGAGGTCCAATTTCTTTTTTCAAATAAATTTGAAGCTAAATATAAAATTATTAATGTATCACAGATATTGAAAAGTTTCATTTGACTATATATCTTCATCTTTCAAAATTTAATGCTCTTGAAAGTTTTATTTTTTGTTATTTTGAGTTTTTTTCTATAACAGCTAAACTTTATCAAATTGAACAATCATCTTCAAAGCTTTGAAAATGTTCTATTTACCCTATCCTCTTCAATAATTCACATCTTTCTTATAAAATTTCAATATCATGCAAAACAACACACTGATCATTTATCTTTCCTAGATAGAAGGTTGAGAAATATTGTTTAATGGCAGTATAAGTATGCTTTAGTTTCCTCTTTGACCTCATTATCTGAGGAGAGCAAATAAACAGTATTTTTTATTCACTGCTTTTGTTGGTCTAGACACATACTCTGTCTTTCTGATTGCTGTTCACAGAATGCAAGTGATGCATTTGTAGTTTTCACTAATAAGAGTATTCACTGGATTCTGAAATTAATCATATGCTTTAAGCATATTTTACAAATACATTAAATATTAATGCTATGGGTTGAACCATGTTCTCTTTAATACTTTCATAATGCAGCAGTTTTTTAACACTAATGGTTCAAAATGTAACCTTATTTGGAAGTAGGTTGCTGCAGATTCATTGAGTTATGATGACATTGTGGTAGAGGAAAATTATTCCCCATCTAATGCAATATGCACATGGTATCCATATTAACAGTAAGTTTAGAGCCGACATTCACAGACATAGAGCACCATT
>CABHPP010000837.1:50000-53843 GCA_902168425.1 Peromyscus attwateri
GAACATCAAGGGCCTTCTTAAAACTCACAAGGTACATTTTTCCTCTTTAAATTTACTATTAAAATAGATATTATGGATATAATACTCATGATCACATGAATTTTATTTTTTTAAGGTATAAGGTCACAATAAAGACAAACTTATATGTAGATTAACATACTTATATGCAAATTAACATTAATTAGGGATATATATGGGTTGATCTAAGCAATGTTTCTTATCCTCATTTTCCTTGGCATTATGTCTCACAATCTCCATTCTCTTTCTAACTTGGTATATTAGAATTAGAATCATATTTTTCAGCATGGTTGTCCATACTCACTTGTGTATACACACGTGTGTGCGTGCATGCATGTGTGTGTCCTGAAAAGCTTACAGTTGCAGTGTGGCTGTTGTTTGTAGCTCACTTACCCAGAAATGTTACAGAAAGTATGTCCAAAAACTTAACTCTCTGGATAAAAGCCTGAATAAAAGAATTTTCAGAAGAAGGCATATAAATAGCAAATAAAAATACATGAAAATTGTTCATCAATGGTCACCAAGGAAGTGCAAATCCAAACTACATTGAATATCTCAATTGAATTAGAATGGCTGATCCTGAAAAAAGGAAGAGGAGAAATAGAAACTCCAGTGTGCTCTGTTCAGCCATGTAATTTAGTATGGTCTATATTTAGAAAAGTATGAAGATCACTAAAAAATTAAAGATAATGATACCCACCATGCACTGCAGCAATGTGTTTCCCAGACCCTGACTGGTTCTCTATCCAAAAACTGCAACTGTGAAGGGAAAAGAGTTTTCTTCATTCCCACATTATTGAAGCACTGTTCACAAAAACTCAAACATATAACCCATCCAAGAGTTCATCAGGAGATGGATGGATAAAGAGAATATAGTAAATATGGAAAAAATATTACAAAAAGAGATGAGGTACTGTCAGGTGCAATGCAAGAATAATCTTCAAAAACTGCACTAATGAAATAAGCCAGGCCGACAGAGACCATGAACACATGATCTCATTTTATATGGAATCTAAAAATATTGATCTCATAGAAATATCCAAACAATGAATGTTTACTAGATGCTTTGTTGCTTAGAAACCATTGGACTTGGAAAATGCTGGTGAAAGGATGTATTTTTGATAGCAGGTGGTATTTTTTAATTGCTCAAGGTTGAAATATATGATGGGAGAGAGTGTAACTGATTACTTGGAAACAAGCAGTGAAGGGATGAAAATAAAAATAATTATAAAGTTTCTTTTTTACATAAGGAAAATTTATTGTGAATGGTGAATGACTACAAAAAATAAAAATTACTGAATTGTACTTTTAAAATGTAAGAATTATATAGTATGCAAATTTATATCTAAATAAAGTTGCTTTAAAAGCATCAATAAATATTGACAGTGTTTTGTTGTGTGATAATCTTTTTGTGAAGATATGTCCCTGCCAAGCTGCCTTATGATTGGTTTAATAAAGAGCTAAATGGACAATAGCTAGGCAGGAGGTATAGGTGGGACTTTGAGACACAGAGAAGACTCTGAGAAGAAGAGAGCCAGAGAAGCCAGCCAGATGCAGAATGAGTTGGATGCAAACAATGAGATAGAGCAAAAGTCACATGGTAGATTATAGATTAATAAAAAATATGGTTTAATTTAAGTTAAAAGAGTTTGTTAGGAACAAGCCTAAGCTATAATCCAAATTTCATAATAAGTCTCTGCGGCATTATTTGGGAGCTGGCTGGCTGGATAGAAAAAGACTCATTACAGTGTCTTAGTTTCTTTACCTGTTGCCATGATAAAATACTTTGACCAAAGCTATTTTGGGGAAGAAGGGTTTAACTTACCTCACAGTTCAAGGCACATTCCAACATTTCAGAGATAGTTAGGCAGCAGGAATGTGACACAGATGGTCACATTAAAGCTACTGTCAGTAGAGAGCAGTGAATATATGTGTACTAGTCCTGAGCTAGCTTTCTCTGTCTTACACAGTCCAAGATTGCCTGTCTCTTCTGAAATTCACAGCCTCTTCTTCTTTGAATATTATTGTTATACATATTAACAATTGCATAAACACAACCTGCTAAGTCTGTTCAGTTTTGTCAGCATGTATATGTTTCTAGGGATGACCACTTGATATTGGATAACCAACCAAGAGGCTCATTCCTAAGAAAGACTATTTCTTCCTCTCTCAACACTTGCTAATTTCTTGTAGCTCTTTGTCTAGGTATGGGGCCCCATGAAATTTCATTGGGGTGTCAGCTGATGTTAGAATTGTTCAGGTCTTATTTAGACAGTCACATGAGTGAGATTTTATGGGTACTGTTTCCTTCTTTTTTTTTTGACTTTATTTATTTATTTTTTAAATTACACTCATGACATTCATTAATTACACTCAGGATATTAATTACATTTGTGGTATTCATAGATTACATTCACATTATTCATTCAATTATATATATATAATATATATATATTTTAATTTTTAATGCTGAATGTCATTTATTTAAGGGGGGAGGAGGTCTTAAATACAGGCTTACAGCACAATGGGAGGACCCCGGAGGGCAGAAGTTCGCTACTGATGTTTTACAATCTTGCTTCTAATCTGCAAGATTGTTAACACCCATTATTCAGGGTACCAGCCAAGGAACTTCCCTTAAGCATTCAGGAGGGTGGAACCTGGCAGGGAATTAGCATAGGGAGAATATCAAGGTCAAGGTCCGCAAGCAAGGCAACAGTTACCCAAAACGGGGGCCAGGACTCTACAGTTCCCCCTTTTATTAAAAAATGAGCTTCTGACTTGGGTTGTGTGGGACATCAGCAGGTCATCTTACCCGTCATGGAGACGCCTGCCCAGGCCACACAGGTGCTCTGTCTTAGGTTGGTGAATGCCCCCCAGGCATTACCCGTCTCTGAATACTCATTATCATACAGGCTCAATCGTGTGTGAGCTGCAGAGTTAACTGCTGCCAAAGATCTTAAAGTGGCACTGGGCTTGCAATCTGTGTGTTCGATACAGAAAAGACCAACAGAGATCCTATCTCACCCATAACCAGTAGGCTAAAGGCAACTGAGCCGTTCCCTTTCTTAACAAGCCATACTGTACGTTGGTGTACTTGTAAGATAGTATCCCAAAAGCAACTGGAACTTGAGTTTATAAATTTATAATTTTCAAAGCCAATCGAGATGTATATAGCTACTGAATTAAATTTATCATGCCCAATAGAATGAGAGATTAACTAACTGTGATAGCTACTTTTGTTGCCAAGGTCTCCATTGTGCTAGCTGTAGTAAGCAATTATGAAATGGTAATCCCAGAAAGAGTAGCAGTGGTGGGCGCCATTGCTATAACGGCAACAGCGGTAGCAGCAATGTCAAATTCTCTTCTGGATTGTGTGGACATCTACTGGTATGGATACAACTCCAGTAACATGTACCGCCAAGACCCATTTTTCTTGATCCCAGCATGACTTTAGCTGGCAGCTCTTCTGGAGAATCCAATCTTATGGTTACAGTTCCTAGGTTTACATTAATGCTTGCCAAAGCTGGCGATGTTGGACTCTCAATCTCCATTGACATCAGAAGGATAGATTTTGTCATGAAGACCCATTAGGTCTCTGTCATGTTGGGCTTCAGCAGCAGGCATAGGGCGTGTTTAGTGCTCAGGAATCCAAAGAGGAACCTCATTGTTCTGAGGAAAGACATAAACAGAACCCCAGGGCCACACCAACACTAGATCAGGTCTCCTCCACGTGCTAGTAGAAAGATCCTTCCATCGCTCCAGAGGGTGATTTGCCACAGGAGCTCTCCAGTGCTTGTCTGCATCAGATATTCCAGCAGGATCCAC
>CABHPP010000838.1:0-30123 GCA_902168425.1 Peromyscus attwateri
ACGCGGGCCTCATACACTCGCCTCAGAATTTGGGAGCTCCGGCCATGGGGGCTGCAGATGCCGCTTCATCCAGGCCCTCAACTCAGCCGGGTCCTTCGACTCCGGGAGAACGGAGCTCGCCAGGCCCACGCTTCCCTGCCGCGCCTGCGGTACACGCTGCGTCCAGCAGGTGGCGCTGGGTGGCCTAGTGCTGGCCAAGGTGAGCGGCGCTGCAGCCCAGGGACTGCGACCCTGAGCTGGGTAGAGTGAGGTAACAATTAGGAAATGACCTGCTACCTCCAGGTACTGGTTCTTACAGGTTAAAGGGCCAGAGACTCCCTTCTGCTGAAAAGCACCTTCCTCCATTTGAGTGGGTACCTTGGCGGGTGGACCACACAAGCCATGGATAAGAGAATGATGGGCCCGTCCTAGAAGAGGCTGTTGTCTTACCTTTGGAGCACTTAGAATTCAAAGTAAGCCACCCTGCTGTTTATTGTCTCAGAATTCGCCAGTCACTGTAGAATAGCTAGAACTTGGTCCGCTGTAAGAGGTCTTCACAGACCTCTGACTGGGAAGTGGAGGCCTGGGGTACTTCCTGTGTTTGGAATGCATGGTATCAACACTGTAGCACGTATAGAGAAAAGAAACGCATTTACCCCCAACAAGAACACCCAGGAACCCCTTAGTGGATTTTTAAGAATTAATTTTTCCACGGATAAAGGTCTTAATCTATTACATAACTCAAGCTGGATCTTAGAACCTTACAAGGTAATGTGAAAGTTTGGTGGACCCATGTTAACAGTGAGCTTTATAAAAGTTCATGTGGGAATCCAAGCATGGGGGGGGGGGGGAGAGCATAGGTGGAGATTGTGTGGCTTCCAGACGTTCAGTCATACTATAAAGCCTCTGGTTCAAACAAGGCTGTACTGGTACTTTAATATACAAAGGGATCAGTAGACTAGAAAAGAAAGCACAAAATAGATCTAAAGCCATCTCAAATCACTGGGACAGGCGTGTTTTTTCAATAAATAGTGTTGAAACAACACGCATAAGGAAAAAACCAAAATGGATTAGAGATCTAGGGTTAAAAACCTACTCTACAAATTCCAAAAGAAAATAAGACAATAACCTCAAAAGTACGAAACTGTTTTCTCAAAAGCAGAGGCAGAGAAGCAAAAGGTCAATGGATTTTCTAACAAAATATTTTAAACAAAGAACAAAAAGACATCTAACAAACTATGAAAAAATACCAGCAGGATATACTGCAAAGACTCATCTCCCAGTGGATAAAGGTCTTAAGAATTGGCTGCCATAACAGAATAACTGTTTATAGTAGATTTGTAATGGCAATTTCCAATAAACAAAAGTATGTTGGCCCACAGTTCTGGGGGCTGGCAATTAAGAGTTAGTTCTTCCTTTGCATTTCTGGGTAATCAATTTTGTGACCAGACTCTTCAAGATAATTCTTTATATACACATATATACCATATAGATACAGATAGATGATAGATAGATGGAGAGAGAGAGAGAGAGAGAGAGAGAGAGAGAGAGAGAGAGAGAGAGTGTTTTTGTCTGCATTAATGTGTACTACTGGCATGCAGTGCCCACAGAGGCCAGAAGAGGGCATCACATCCTCTGGAACTGGAGTCACAGATGGGTGTGAACCGTCATGAGTACTGGAAATTGAACCCCAGTCCTCAGGAAGAGCAACCAGTGCTCTTAACCACTGAGCCATTTCTCCAGCCCTCAAGATAGTTCTGTAAGTAGTCTTCAACAAGTGATGCCAAGGCATCTTAGTGTCCACATGCCGAAGAGGAAAGCTGGACTCTCCCTAACACCGTATTCATATTTTAACTCAAAACAAATGGCAGGCCTAAAGATAAGAAACAAAATAATAAAGCATTTCGAAGGGAAAAAGCATAAATTCTTAAAGTTGAATCAGGCAAGACATAAAATACAAGCAATAAAAGAAAATAATGGGTCATGTGGACTTCAAAGTTCAAAGCATTTATGTATCAAAGGACAATCAAAAGAATAATTTAAAGAATAAGAGAAAACATTTGCAAATCATATCAGATAAGGAGCTTATACCCAGATTATGGAAAGAACTAATAACTAAGCAATAAATAATCAAGCTTTCCAAATGGACCAAGGCTTTGAATAGACACTTCTACACACACACACACACACACACACACACACACACACACACACACACACAAGTTGCATAAGTGGCCAAAAGCCACAAAAAAAGAATCCTCAGTGACATAAATCATTAGAAAAATGCAAGCCAAAACCACAATAAGGTACAGCTTTATACCAAATAGGATGACTATAATAACTTTTTTTAAAAGCTAAATCACAAGTATTGGAAAGAATGTTAAGAAACTGAAACACTAATACTCGTGGGAGTGTAAAATGATCCACTTGGGAAAATATTTTGACAGTTCCTCAAAAAGTTAAATACAGAGTTACTATGTGACCTAGTAAATTATACACACTATTAGGATGTAAACCTAAGACAACTGAATTCATGTTCACAAAATGCTTGTATGTGAGTGTTGAGGGCAGCAGCATCTACAGTCTAGTGACAGATTGATGTACAAACAAAAGATGGTATATCTATACACCAGGATATTAGTAAGCCATAAAAAAGGAATGAAGTACTTACATAGGCTATAACGTAGATGGGCCTTAAAAATAATATACTGAGCCGGGCGGTGGTGGTGCACGCCTTTAATCCCAGCACTCGGGAGGCAGAGGCAGGCGGATCTTTGTGAGTTCGAGGCCAGCCTGGTCTACAGAGCGAGATCCAGGAAAGGCGCAAAGCTACGCAGAGAAACCCTGTCTCGAAAAATAATAATAATAATAATATACTAAGCCAGGTATGGTGGCACACACATATAATCCCAGAATTCAGAAGGCTGGGATGGAGGGCTGCTAGTTCAGGGCCAGTCTGGGCTACATAGCAAGAACCTGTCTCAAAAGAAAAATCAGTAAATAAAACCTGAAAAACGAATGAGGGAGAAGGTAGGAAGGAGAGGAGGGAGGATGGGAACAGAGTCACAGTGGTAAGAAGAAAGTGGCATTTCTTTGATGACACCTTGTACGCAATACTAACTCTTAGAACCATGATATTGTTTCCCATACATACAAGCAGGAACAAGCTAGGGGGGTTGCATTAAGAATTATTATCATGCCGTGCAGTGGCGCGCACCTTTCATCTCAGCACTTGGAAGGCAGAGGCAAGCAGATCTCTGTGAGTTTGAGGCCGGCCTGGGCTACAGAGTGAGACCCAGGACAGGCACCAAAGCTACACAGAGAAACCTTGTCTCAAAAAAAACAAAAGCAAAACAAACAAACAAACAATTATTAACATGACTACAACAAGCTAAGTGGTAAAGAACACAATTCATTTAAGTAACCCTGGAAAACAGTATTTCAATTATATATAGTACAGGCTAAAGAGAAAAGAATTATATGTAGATATTGTGCTCTGGTTAATATATTCCTTTTACACAGGAGTATAACTTAGCAACTGTGAAAGGATTTTATCTGTATTTTAGGACTGAACAAATAAGCAAATTGATCATGAATAATGACATGTTTGTTCCATGTCAGAAAAAAGAACTACAAAACTAGATACAGAGGTAGAGATAAGCTGACACACACAAACTGGCTTTCATTGTGAGAGGCCTCGGGGTGATGACAACCCAGTCAGTGCAATGAAGTCTAACATCTAGGTCTTAGTTTCTAAGTGTTAGTTACTCTACACTAAAAAAAATAAAAATAAAAATAAAAAAATAAAAAAAAAATCGGGACTTCTTGAAGAAAAGTGTTCATTCAGAATTTGGGGCTGGGAGAATAAAAGAAGAACCTTGAACAATCTGTAATGGCACAAAGAATACTAAAACAAGATTTAAAAAAAAAGGAAATGAGCATAGAAAAGGAGCCATAGGCTGGGCGTTGGTGGCGCACGCCTTTAATCCCAGCACTCGGGGAGGCAGAGGCAGGTGGATCTCTGTGAGTTCGAGGCCAGCCTGGTCTACAGAGTGAGATCCAGGACAAGCTCCAAAGCTAGAGAGAAACCCTGTCTAGAAAAAAAAAAAGAAGAAGAAGAAAAAGAAAAGGATCCATGGCAAATTGGAGTCCCAAAAGCCCATATACTGGGAGATTTTTTGAGTAACAGAATAATGATAATCCATACAATCAAGTGGATATTTTTTAATCAAAATTGATTATGAGTAAGTAGATGAGATATAAGATATGTGCTGCTTAGTTTCTGTCAACTTGATACAAACCTAGACATAACCTGGGAAGAGAGGATCTCAACTGAGGGATTGCCTCCCATCAGATTGGCCTGTGGGCATGTCTATGGAGCGTTTTTTTCTTGATTGCAAATTGATGTAGGTGGGTGTACCATCCTTGGGTAGGTGGGAGTGGGATTTATAAGAAAGGTAGCTGAGCAAGCTAGAGAAAGAAAGCCAATAACAGTCAGTGTTCCTCTGTGGTCTCTGCTTCAGTTCCTTCCTCCAGGCTCTTGCCTCAAGTTCTTGCCTTGCCTTACCCCCATGATGGGCAATAGCCTGTAAGCCAAATAAACTCTTTCTTGCCCAAGATGTTTGTGGTTGTGGTATTTATTACAGCAACAGAGAAGCAAACTAGAACAGGGTGGAAGGGACGTACTTCTTTGTCAAATAATTCCAATGACCAACTGTGAAAGGAATAATAGGAAATTGCCATTGGGCAAACACTGCAGTACAAATTGTTGTAGACAATAACTGTTGGTGGATGCTAAACGGCCTGGGTGGAAGGATGGTGGAACACAGAAGCAGGATATTTTCAGTCTCAAAAATGACTCCCAGAACACTAAACAATTTAGAAAACTAGCAGAAAACCAACCAAGTAATCAATTTACATACTCCTGATTGGATGCACGGGAAAAAACATGACTTTTGAAATGTATGCTTTCCATAAATGATCAAACCCACACCAAGGAACACACTACAAAATGCTTAAACAGCACTCTTCAAAATCTCAAGGCCATCAAAGGCAAAAAATGTCACCAGTTGAGTGTAAATAAAGAGACATGACAACTAAATTTGGCTGACCTGAATTAGACTGTGGACTATAGAAAGGACATTAGTGAGAAAACTGTGGAAATCCCCATAAAGCTTGTAGGTTGTTAATAGTATCACAATCTATTATATTTCTATTATATCATATACTATAATGTTACCATATTACTAGTATATAATATGGTAACAATATATGATATTAATATTAATACAATAACATGCTTATTGATATACAGTATACTTTAGTATATATTATCAATATATCAATAAGCACGTTATATTTATGAAAATACATGATAGTACATTATAGTGCATTGTACTATATAATATATAGCATGCCATATTATACATATTATATAGTACAATACCCTATAATGTACTACCATCTATGATCATATATAATTGTGGCATATAAAAGTAACATCTAGTACTTTCTACTTGCCAGGTGCTATGCTAATTTTACATACTCAATATATTAATTCCTTATTTGGATAATAGTAGTGAGAACACTACTATTTTTAAAACTTCTGTAAAGCTAAAATGTGTTCCAACTATGAAAATATATATT
This sequence comes from Peromyscus attwateri, assembly GCA_902168425.1. Classification (NCBI taxonomy): domain Eukaryota; kingdom Metazoa; phylum Chordata; class Mammalia; order Rodentia; family Cricetidae; genus Peromyscus; species Peromyscus attwateri. The sequence continues at coordinate 5,626 of CABHPP010000838.1, forward strand.
AAAAATAAAGCTATAAATATGTGTGATGGAAGGGCTCATCTTGCAAAAAAAAAAACCTGTGCATTTTGTTGACCCCAAGTTTAAGTCAACAAAGCTTTGAACTCTATCACAGCAGACTGCTCATCAAACCTTCTGCTACAAATTCTCCTGCTTCCTGGCCTTACCCCATTGCTGCACCTGGCTTCTCTACCAACAGAACATCTTAATCAAATTGTCTTTGCATTCAAGGGCTGTCAAAATGGCTCATCAGGTAAAGGCATTTGCTCTAAATGTAATCAAGTTTGAGCCCTGGAGCGCATATGGTGGAAAGAGAGCACTGATTCTCAAAAGCTTTCCTCCGACATCCACAGGGGCACCATGGAGCCCACACATACACAGAATAAATAAAGGTAATTCTACAAAAAAGAAAAATAAAAGCATTTAATTGCACTCAAGAGGTTGAGAATGTAGCTCAGTTGGTAAAGTGTTTGCCTGGCATGCACAAGCCTTTATTCAAACTCTACCACAAACATAAACCAAGTGTGCTGGCACATGCCATTTGCAAAGCAGATGATTAGATGATCAGTTTTATCCTGGCTATGCATTAAAAAAAAAAAAAGCCTGCAGTAAAAACTTCTTAGCCTGGACCATGAATCTCCTCTCCTGGTATCCATAAAGGCTTCTGTGGCTCTTCCTTATCCTGACTACCACAGCAGCCCAGTACAAAGCTCATTTTTAGCATTATCATGATCTTCTAGAATGGAGAAAGTTATTCTCCAGAATCCTTTCTAGAAAAATAGCACATATATGAATATTTTTATAAGAAGTTCTTTCAAAAGCCAGTTGGGGGAGAATGTGACAGACAAAATGATTAAAGATGATCCCTAAAACATTAGGCTTCTCAAAAGACTTGAGGGAGGGAGTGGCTTGGAGAATTGTGGAACCAGTTTCCTCTACAGAGGAGGGATAAGAGGAGAAAGTTGGGCTGGAGAGATGGCTCAAGGTTAAGAGCACTGACTGTTCTTCCAGAGGTCCTGAGTTCAATTCCCAGCAACCACATGGTGGCTCACAACCATCTGTAGTGAGATCTGGTGCCCTCTTCTGGCCTGCAGTCATACATGCAGACAGAACACTGTATACATAATAAACAACATAATAAATAAATAAATAAATATTTAATAATAATAATAATAATAAATCTTTAAAAAAGAGGAGAAAGTCCTTGGGAACAGCACTGCCAAGAGAAGAACTAGGAGGAACAAGAATATCAAACATGTCTTAAAGAAGGGTCTGTGCAACTGTGTACAACTGTGTATTATGAGTCTATGACCAGATAGATTCACAGATGCTTTCGGGACAATTAGGGACAATTAGTTCACTCTTGAGAGTGAACTTTAGGGTTTTTGTTGTAAGATAAAAAAAAAAAAGAAAGAATTAAGAATTAAGAACTAGACAGGAATCATACTGTGATAAGAGGTAGTTTACTCACTGTGTCTCCTTGCCAGGTACCATGCTAAATACTTGATGCATTCTTCAAAGCAAATTATGAGCTGGGTGTGATATTCAATGCTTATCATCCCAACATGTAGGAAGCAGAGACAGGATGGCCACAAATTCAGTGCCAGCCTAAGCTACATAGTAGGACCTGCCAGTCTCAGGGGAGAAGGTCTATCAAGTAGGTATGGTATGATTACAGTGTTGTTTTAGAAAATGAAACAGGTTTGGAGAGTACAAATGTAATGCCCAAGCATTTGGAGGCTGGGCATTTGGTGGAGACCAGTGAAAATCGTATGTTCAGATTTGGAATAGTGAGTTGGATGTGGTCATTTTCTTGAATGAGTCTGCAGTTTAGAAGGGAGGTCTTACCTAGAGATATAAATTAGAAAGGCATAAGCAGGTTGTTGATCCATAAGGTCTGGTACTGAATGACTCATCTAGAATATGGGTGTAAATAAGGAAGAGGAAAAGCCATAGACTAGCCAAACCAGTCCAAATTTTAGAGTTAAGGAGCTTCACCAAAGAAGACAGTAGCAGTCAGATTGGAGAGAACCAGGGGAGTCAAAATGCAGGTAAAGAGTCTACCTCTGCCTGAATTGAGTACTGGAACCTCATCATTAAATTTAGCACTATCAAAAAAATCTGAATGGCAAAAGATTTAGAGACAACAAACAGTTATCTCATAATGAGTTTTTCTACAAAAAAAAAAAAAAAAAACAGAGTAGCCATTGAAAAACCATTTGTTTTTATTTTTACCAAACAGAAGTCATAGCAAGTCTGAGCTAATAGGACTGATCCAACAGAGAGGGTGTTATATGATGGTGTGGTGTTTTGAACAGATATGGCCCCCATAGACTCATGCGTTTGAATGCGTTTGAATGGCCCATAGTGAGTGGCACTATTAGGAGGTGTGGCCTTGTTGGAGTAGGTGTGGCATTGTTGGAAGAAGTGTGTCACTGTGGGGGCTGGCTTTCAGGTCTTATATACTCAAATTATGCCCAGTGTGGCACACAGTCTCCTGCTGCCTGCAGATCAAGATGTAGAACTCTCAGCTCCTTCTCCAGGACCATGTCTGCCTGCATGCCACCATGTCCCACCTTGATGACAATGGACTAAACCTTAGAAACTATAAGACAGCCCAATTAAATGTTTTCCTTTGTAAGAGTTGCCATGGTCATGTTGTCTTTTTACAGCAATAGAAACCCTAACTAAGACAGATGGGAAGAATGAGGGTGAAGTGATGTCCGACAGAGAAAATAAGGAGCAAGATCTAATGTATACACAGTGCAGAGGTTGTCCTTCTAACAACTGAGTCACAGTGGTCTCAGAAATGGAAATATGTCATTGTAGACAGTGAGTAGATAGATGTTGAGAGACTATATGGAAGCTCTTAGTGAATTCGGAGGCAAGCTTGGAATCAATAAAATTGTGTCAAAATAGTTCTGTGGCAAGGGTTCATAACACTAAACTTTCTGTATATACATTATTCTGTTGCTCAGATAGCAGCCATTCACCTTCTATTTCATAACAGTTTAAGGGAACGTGGGCCAAGGGTACAGATCTCACAGGAGCTGGTTTAGATTCTCTCTGTTGGGGTAATAGACCATAACTCAGCCTGCAGCCTTGAAAATGCTGTCTGTGGTCATGAGGCCAATGAATCCCAGAAAACACGCCAACCCTGTGGAAAGAAGATTTGGCCATGCTCCATCCCAACACTGTGGCCCTAGTAACATCTAGCAGAAATAACCATGGAGAGTTGCCAATGATAAAAAGCCTGTTTTATTTTCACATTATGTTACAAAGCATGGTTTCCAGACCAGCAACTTTCCACCCTCTCAGAAAGTTCCCTTTCCTCACACAGTGAGGTCAGTGTAAGTTGGAGAGGCTGTCCTACATCAGGACACACACACATGAATGGTAGGTGACAGTGAAGGAGTCAGGACACTCGCCTATCCACTAGGTGGTGGAAAACCAGTTCTAGCAGCTAGCCGTCACACAGCCACACAGCCACACAGCCACACAGTGTGATAAGGATATGGGAAAAAGAGAGGCACCTGACCACAACCAGGAAGTGAAGGAAGTACAGTGCTGGGGGAGGAGGCCCATGGGTGCAAGGACCAGCCTGGGCTCAACATGGTAATACCCACTTCAGTTGGCTGTCATAAGGATGAAAGGAAAGATTATATATCAAGTCTCTTAGAGTGTGTAAGGCCCAGTGCCAAAAATAAAGTAAAATAATAGTTAAAAGATCCTCAGCACACAAGAAACAACCCATACTATGATACTCTCCTCTATGCTGTTACTAAAAACAAGGTGTTCTATTTCACCAAGTCTCATGTTACAAATCATAAATAAATAAAATTTTAAAAAATCAAGCTTAACAGTGTTTCAGCATTGGATCATTTACCTACTAATGTCCAAAGTACCTAGAGCTTCCTGCTACTAGAGCAGAAAGGGGGAAATCATTTACAGCCTATTACACAGGACTGTATGAGACACCACTATAACAAAAGACAGATTAACCAAAGAAACAATACAGCAGATGTATCTGATCATAGTTTTACATGACACAGGAACATTCAGGTTGAAGTCTCAAGGACCCAGAGTGAACTATCTATTTTGGTGCTTAGGTCCAACCAAGAATGGACAGCCATGTAGAAACATATTGAACAAAAAGGATATAATCTAATACTAACCCACTGAGGGAAAGGCCTTTCTGTCTTTAGACTCTTCCTTGGCTGCTCTGCAGCTTTCCTTCCTTCCAGGTCTGCAACAGAACCTTTCAGAATGGGAATCTTGTGACTCACAATGAAATGAGGTGAGTCACAGAATTCATGGAGAACTTGTAAGAAGACAGGGGAAAGTCAGTGAGGTTTAATAGCTGGATCTGGGGAAAGGAGATCCTGGTTTCCACACTTTGGAGGAAATGGACTCTATCATCTATATTCTGAGGTATAAGTGAAGGATGAGCTATAGCACATACCTTTGTCAGACACAGACTACTAGTGAGGCCTTCGCTTTAGAGTATCATTTTTCTGAGCCCCATACTGTGTGGAAGGCCAACAAATGAGTTAGAGAGGATAAGAAACTGTAAGCAGCCAGGACACTGGGAATACTACAAGTATAGGCCTCAGCTGGGTGACTGGACAGATTTTGGTCCCTGGATGGACTAGACAATCAATATAGACCAACTCTTAGATGATGCATACACCCTTAAGAAAGAGTCTACTATGGAGCAGGTAGAAAAGACCACATTGAAAGTCAACACCCCTTTCGTCAGTACCTGTCTTTTGCATTGAGCTTGGCCTCTCTGAAATTCTAAACAGACTCAAAAACTTATCACAGAACAAATCACAGACAGAAACAAATATGTAGAATTTATCCATTAAAATGGTAGCAAATGGGGCTAGAGAGATTGCTCAGCAGTTAAGCACTGGCTGCTCTTCCAGAGAATGCAGGTTCAATTCCCAACACCCACATGGCAGTTTACAACTGTCCGTAAACTCCAGCTCCAGAGGATTCGACACCCTCATATATGCGTACATGCAGGCAAAACACCAATGCACATAAAGTAAAAATAAATAATAAATCATTTTTAAAAAATGATGGCACATGTCTGTAATTCTGTGAAGTCAAGTTCTATCATCAAAGTTATTTAAAAATAGGAGTGTGTGTTGCAATAGTTCTCATGGGAGCAGGGTCTTTTCTGGTCAGTAGTATTGCTTAAGGATGAAGGCATTTCCAGATCTGTCCTGTGACTTCCAGCAAAGACAGCCACTTCGGCTCAGCCTTCTGTTTACAAATCCATTTTCCAATAAGAATTCTCATTGAACATATTTAAAAACCAGTAGAGACTAAGTTTCCTGGAATAATAAGAAGAGATGTAAGTCATGAGCAGAGACAGTCTCTGTGTTTTCCCTTTTTTGTGTTCAGGTTATCTTCATGATTGTTCTAGATTCATCTGGGGCAGAATTACACAAAAAATACTTATTGAGGCACACATGTAGTTTTAACTTTTTAGCAGCCTTATGTTAAGCTTTTTTAAAGGCAAGAATAATTTTTATATTTAATTCAGTACATATCTAATATGCCCAAAATATTATTTCAGCATATAAACAGTATAAAATCATTAGTGATATATCCAATTCTTTTTGCATATCAAGTTTTCAAAAGACAATGAGTGTTTAAAACTTCCATCTTAATTCAGATTAGCCACATTTCAGTTGCTCAGTGGCTACAAATAACTGGCCACTGAAGAGCAAACAAGGCCTGGGGGCAAGAATTCTATTTTTTTCTTTAAAAATTAAAATATATGTTTCTTTTTTTGGTTTTTTTGTTGTTTGTTTGTTTGTTTGCTTTGGTTTTTTTTTTCGAGACAGGGTTTCTCTGTGTAGTTTTGGTGCCTGTCCTGGATCTCACTCTGTAGACCAGGCTGGCCTCGAACTCACAGAGATCCACCTGGCTCTGCCTCCCAAGTACTGGGATTAAAGGCGTGCGCCACCACCGCCCCGTGAGAATATATATTTCTAAGGTATCAAAAATTATGAGGACTCAGAGAAAATCCAAATGAAACCATTGCACTTGAGCCTATGGGGGTGGGGGGAGATGATGGTTGTTTATACTGCAATTTATTCTTTTAAAGACTAGACAGTTTTATAAAGTGATAACCTAGAGAGGTACATGTACTTTCCTAGTATGCACAAGGTCATGGGTTTGATCCCCAATGCTGAAAGACTAGTAGTAATAAATATTTTTTTTAAAAAAACCAATGAACTAGTATACTATAATTAATTTACCACCAATAATTATAAAATGTCTTCACTGAAATTACTTTCAAAGGTAAACATAGAGGTTCATGACTACAACCCCAAAACTTGGAAGTCTAAGGCAGGAGGATTACCTAAGTTTAAGGCCAGCCCAGGCCCTGACTCAAAAAAACACTGAAGTAAAGGTCTAGAGAAACAGCAGCAGTTAAGAGTACTTGCTGTACAATCATGAGGACCAGAGTTCAGATCCCATCATCCACATAACAAGCAGGTATTCTGCAAATACCTCTAACTGCAGCTGAGTGTCTTCTGGCCTCCATGCACACACAGGTGCACATACAGTAACAAAGACACATAAAAAATTAACTGAAATAAGAGATAAAATTACTTCCATGTAGCACGAATCTTAAATGGTCTTATTAATGAAAACAAACCCGGGCCCAGGTATTGGGGTGAACTCTGTAAGATCAGAGAGACAGAACAAGCCACAGCTAACCTCACCTCGCCAATTTCTCAGTCGATCCTGTTTCCTCAAACTGGAAGCCTCTGAGTCCTCATCCAAATGGATCTCAGTGAAATGCTGCTAAAAGCCTAAAAGCTTAAAAAGGCTCTAGTTCCTGGTCCTCACGCCTTATATACCTTTCTGCTTCCTGCCATCACTTCCTGGGATTAAAGGCGTGTGTCTTTCCCAAGCAAGACATGAGATCTCAAGTCCTGGGATTAAAGGTGTGTGCCACCATGCCTGGCTTCTATGTCTATCTAGTGGCTGTTCTGTTCTCTGACCCCAGATAAGTTTATTGGGTGCACAATATATCAACCACATTTCCAACCTAATTTCCTCTCTTATTTGAACAAATAACAATAGTGAGACCCAAGAAAAACAAGTGTCTAAGATGACCCAACTCATCAGTGCCTGGATCGAGACTTGAGCACAAACATTCCATTTCCTCCCACTCCACTGATTTCCAAATAGAATCAAAAGGACTAGAAAGTTATTCGAGTGGGTTCTTTAATGTTCCTCAGCAGACATTTGCCCTGCCTCATGCAAGTTGTAGAACCTGCGACTACAGATACTTCTAGAGCAGTGGTCTAAAACCTTCCTAATGCAGCGACTCTTTAATACAGATCCTCATGTTGTGATGACCCCAACCATACAATTATTTTCATTGCTACTTCCTAACTGTAATTTTGCTACTGTTATGAATTGTAATGTAATATCTGATATGCAGGATGGTCTTAGGCAAGCCCTAGGAAAGCGTCATTTGACACCCCCCCCCCAAAAAAAAAAAAAGAGATCATGACCCACAGGTTGAGATCTACTGCTCTAGATGCTCACAGACCAGATTGGTGCTGAAAGGTGGTACAGCACATCTCCACAGGAGTCATAAGAGGAGCTGGAAAGATGGTCCAGCAGTTAAGAGTGCTGGTTACTCTCCCAGAAGACCCAGGTTTGATTCCCAGCCCCCACATTACAGCTTACAATCTGTCTATAACTCTGATTCCAGGATATCTGGTGCCCTCTTCTGGCCTCTACAGGCACCAGGCACACATATGGTACACCTACATACAGACAAAACACTCATATTCAAAAAATAATAATTAAAGAGAAGTTCCTGGGAAGCTCTATGGTACTTAGAAAGTTATAGAACACTGCCGTGCTATCATTTGCAGAACAGGTCACTGCCAGACAGGGGAATCTTGCATGTAAAGCATGCCCTAAGAACACAACTTCTGTCTCTGTGATAGTTGTGATCCTACTCTGAAGCTCTTCATAGGGTTCCTATTGCTGTGATAAACACCACAGCTAAAAGCAACTTGGGGAGAAAGGGTGTATTTCATCTTACAGCTTGTACTCCATCATCTAAGGAAATCGGGGCAGGAACTTGGAGGCAGAAAGTGAAGCAGGAGTCATAGAGAAGTGTGTAGCCGAAAATTTTCTCTGGTGTACCCGGCCTCACGGTCCACAGCCTCTCATAAAATAATCACTCAGAGACTTAATATTATTTACAAACTGTATGGCCTAATGGCTCAGGCTTCTCATTGGCTAGCTCTCACAACTAAACTCAACCCATAACTCTTAATCTATGTATTGCCATGTATTCTGTGGCTTTACCCGTGTCCCATTACATGTTGCTCTATGGGAGGCTGGCTCAAGTCTCCTGTCTCTGCCTTTCTTCTCCTGTCTCTGTCCTGGATTTCCCACCTGTCTCTAAGCTGCCTTGCCATAGGCCAAAACAGTTTTATTTATAGCCAATGGGAGCAACACATATTCACAGCATACAGAAAGACATCCCATAGCAGAGCCGTGCTGCCTACTGGTCTACTCCTCAGGCTTGCTCAGGTTGCTTTATTTTTTTAAATTTGTTATTCATTTTACATACCAACCACAGATCCCCCCTCATCCTTCCTCCCACTCCCCCTACCCCTGCTTTCCCCCCCTCCCTACCCACCTCTCATCCCCCTATCCAACAGGCTAAGTTCTCCCATGGGGGGACGGCTAAGCCTAGTATATTCAATTGAGGCATAACCAAGCCCCTCCCCGCTGCATCAAGGGTGAGCAAGGTGTCTGACCTTAGGTAATGGGATCCAGAAAGCCAGCTCGTGCACCAGGGATAGATCCTGATCCCACTGCCAGGGGCCCCTCAAACAAACCAAGCTACACAACTGTCTCCTATATGCAGAGGGTCTATAGTCTGGTCCCATGCAGGTTCCACGGCTGTCAGTCGAAAGTTTGTGATTTCCTATGAGCTTGGTTCAGTTGTCTCTGTAGATTTCCCCATCATGATCTTGACCCTCCTTGCTCATATAATCCCACTTGCCTCTCTGCTTCTGAGTGCTGGGGTTAAAAGCGTGTGCCACCACCACCCAGCGACCCTCTTCCCTCTCTTTGACTGGACTCGAAGAGCTCAGCCTGATAGAGACATTATGGGGTAAGAGAGAAACCTGGTGCTAGGGAACTTCCCAAGAATCCACAAGGATGACCCCAGATTAGACTACTAGCAATAGTGAAGAGGGTGCCTGAACTGGCCTACCCTGGTTATCAGATTAGTGAATACCCTAACTGTCATCATAGAGCCTTCATCCAGTAACTGATGGAAGCAGATGAAGAGATCAGGTTGCTTTCTTAAAGCACCCAGGACCACCAGCACAAGGGTGGCACGGCTCACAGTGAGCTGGGCTTGCCCACATCACTAATTAAGAAAATGCATCACGGGCTTGCTGACAGGCCAATATGGTGGAAGCATTTTCTCAGTTGAGTTTCCCTCTTTCCAAATGCCACTAGCCTGTGTCAAGTTGACATAAAACTTGCCAGCATAGGATCAAAGGAAGATGCTTTTCCCCTCTCTACTGCCTCTTCCCCTCCTCCTCTTCATGCCTGTGTACCTGACAGGCATTCTAGGTGTAGACACTTCTTTCTCCCTCCCTAGAGTTGTCCTTCCCCCTCTGTTTCCCTTCTACTCCCCTTCCCCCTTCCTGCTGCCCCCATTCCATATATGAGTGAAAACAAATGACATCTGTCTTTCTGAGTCGGGCTTCTTTTGCTTAACTAGGTGATCTACAGTCCTATGCACTTTCCTGCAAATGTCATGAACTTATTCTTTAAACTGCAATGATTCTTTGGGAATGAACATCCTTCATACACCAGGGCATTGTGATGGCATTGATTACCAAAGCCTGGCGGTCGGGGCTGCCGTGAGGCTAAACATACTCTGAGGTAACCCTTATCTTCTGCCAGCTTTTACACACTCCACCACCTTGAGTATCTTTATTAATACCTACAACTTCCGCCCCAGTCTGGAGACTTTAGTGTCCTGTCAGCCCTGCACATATAAATTGTTCTTTGTCTAAAAAGTACAAAAGCATTATGCTTTAGTCATTCCTTCAAACTTCACTCTTGTGATGATCCCTATATACACATAAATTTAATAATAACTTTTATTATTTTCTCTTGTAAAGTGGCTCCTGTATTATTTGGGTTTCTGGATACAGGCAAGGGGCACACATAAGTAATAAAGAGAGAATAAAGGGTGTATCCCTTTTCCCTACAGCATATGCCCAAATAATTGAAAACAGGTGCTCAAAGACATACATGAATGCTCGTGGCAATATTACAATAGCCAAAGGCTGGAAACACCCACAGTATTCCTCAACAGATGAGTGCACAAATTAATTATGGACCACCATTCAGACATAAAAGGAGTAAAGGACAGACAAAACCACAGTGTAGATGAGCCTGGAACATCGTGCTGAGTGAAAGAAGATTGAATATTGCAGAAAAAGTCATAGATGATTCTTCTTATGCAAACAGGAAAATAGGTGAATGTGAAGGCTGAGCAGGTGACTCAGCAGTTAAGAGCACTGGCCACTCTTCCAGAGGACCTGAGTTCAATTCCCAGCAACCAGGCAGGTCACAACTTCAGTCCCAGGGAATTCAACATTCTCATCAGGCTTCTGTAGGCACTGCACACACATGGTGCACATATATGCAGGCAAAACACTCATACACATTAAATTAATCTTTTTTGAAAAAAATTAAGATAGGTAGATTTTTAGAGACAGCAGATGTATCATTGTCACAGGCTGAGTGGAACAGCTGCTTAATGGGAAGAGAGATTTGTGTAACTCTAAATGCCATTGAATTGTTCTCATTAAAATTTTGTATTAGTGAATATCACCTCAAATGAATGGTTCTAAAAACAGTCCACCAGGCAAGCAAGATTAGTGCAAGTTTTGAATGGAGACCAGTGAGCATGGCAACAAGGAGCCAGAGTCTGTCAATCACTGGGGAGACACCCTGGATAGTGTGGCATTCCATGGGGCGGGAGGAGCAACTGGCTCCTTTGGATATTACCTTCTGTCTAACTAGGGTTTCTATTGCTGTGAAGAGACACCATGACCACGGCAACTCTTACAAAGGAAAACATTTAATTGGGGTGGCTCACTTACAGTTCAGAGGTTTAGTCCATTATTGTCATGGCAGGAAGCAAGGCAGTATGCAGGCAAACATAGTACTAGAGAAGGAGCTTAGAGTTCTAACACCTTGACTCACAGGCAACAGGAAGTGACCTAAGACAATGGGCGTGATTTGAGCATATATGAGACCTCAAAGCCCACCTCCACAGTGACACAATTCCTCCAACATTGTCACACCTACTCCAACAAAGCCACATCTCTTAATAGTGCCACTCTCTGGAGGTGTTAAAATCTCCCACTTTCACAACTGAATTAGGTTTCAGTTCTCTGAGAAGGGCAAACAGGTGTCTTTTCCAATAAAGGGCCATTTATCTACAAGGCCCTTACATTCAGGGTCAAGGGAGAGAATGAACACAGAGGGCCGAAGTCAGCCTCACAGTGTCTCAAGGACAAACCCTTCCGAGTCACGTCCAAGCTTGTACAGATCTGCCCAAAAATGAGAAGACTAAACCTCAGCCAAGACTTGCCAAGACTGTCAAGAAAACCATCCCAAGAAAAGCCCAAGGTCCAGCGTGACAAGGCTCCTGGAAGGAACTTGATTTCTACCTAAGGAAACTAATTTCTAAGCTATATTATGTGTGCAACAAGCAAGCAAGAGTATCACTGTTGTCCTGCTGTGTTCAAGGGCAGAGCTTAAGAGGGTACTGGCAAGTGGAACTCCACTGCTCTGGTGTAGTCCCCAGCAGCCGGCCAGCAGGTGAGAAACCAGCGGGGAGGCTGTACTACCACCGCTGCCACCCACTGGACTCTGCTCCCCCAAGACCCACTCCACCGCCCATCCCCACCTACCCCAGCATCCTCCCCGTGAAGAGCCCTCCCCCACAAGGTCAGCAGACTCTATAGGTACAAGCATCACCAACACCAGTTGGAAGAACAGCAACCCCTATAGGCACAGGCATCACCTACACAAGTTGGAAGAACAGACTCCAAAGACACAAGTAAAGCCCACATCAGCCAGAAGAACTGGAGGATATGCTAAATTTAGTCACCCAAACCCCCACAAACCTCAGCTGAGACAACCTTATTCAACCTGACAATCAGTCAATCACCACAACCCTTGGCCATTCAGGCCAAAAGACAATAAAGGAAACAGATAATAAAGGTACAAAAGACCCATCCAACAAAGATATCACAAGAATCAACACCTGTACCTATAATTATCTCAAACTAGATGGGTAAACACCAGTGTAAGAATATATTCAACAACATAAAGGGCAGTATGGCACCACCAGAACCTAGTGGTTCTACAACAGCAAAATCTGAACATCCCAATGCAGATGAAGCAGAAAAAAAATGACCTTAAAAAGAAGTTTATGAAGATGATAGAGGCCCTTAAAGAAGAAATGAAAAATTCCCTTAAAGAAATGGAAGAAAAGACAAACAAAAAATTAGAAGAAAATAATAAATCCCTTAAAGAAAGCCAAGAAAAAACAATTACACAGGTGAAAGAAACAGTTCAAGACTTGAAAAATGAAATAGAGGCAATAAAGAAAACACAAACTGAGGGAATTCATGAAAAGGAAAATCTGAGTAAATGAACAGGAACTACAGATGCAAGCATCACCAACAGAATACAAGAGATGGAAGAAAGAATCTCAGGCACTGAAGACACAATAGAGGAAATAGATTCATCAGTCAAAGGAAATGTTCAATCCAACAAATTCTCAACAAAAAAAAAAATTCAGGAAATCTGGGATACCATGAAAAGCCCAAACCTAAGAATGATAGGGATAGAAGAAGGAGAATACCAACTCAAAGGCACAGAAAATATATTCAACAAAATCATAGAAGAAAACTTCCCCATCCTAAAGAAGGACATGCCTATGAAGGTACAAGAAGCTTATAGAACACCAAATACACTAAACCAAAAAAAAGTCCCCTCACCACGTAATAACCAAAACACTAAACATACAGAATAAATAAAGAATATTAAGAGCTGCAAGGGAAAAAGGTCAAATAACATATAACGGCAGACCTATCAAAATTACACCCAACTCCTCAATGGAGACTCTGAAAGCCAGAATGTCCTGGACAGATATTTTGCAGACACTAAGAGACCACAGTTGCCAATCCAGACTACTATACCCAGCAAAGCTTTCGATTACCATAGACAGAGGAAACAAGATATTCCATGACAAACTAAATTTAAACAATACCTATCCACAAATCCAACCTTACAGAAAGTACTAGAAGAAAAACTCCAACCCAAGGAAGTTAACTGTACCCACAAAAACATAGGCAATAGATAACCTCATGCCAGCAAATCTCAAAGAAGGGAAACACACACACTAACAACAACAACAACAAAACCAAAAAATAAGAGGAATGAACAATCACTGGTCATTAATATCTCTTAATATTAATGTACTCAATTCACCTATAAAAAGACATAGGCTACCCAAATGGTATGAAAACAAGACCCATCCTTCTGCTGCATACAAAAAACACACCTCAGAGTAAAGGGTTGGGAAAAGATTTTCCAATCAAATGGACCTAAGAAGCAAGTTGTAGCTATCCTAATATCTAACAAAATAGACTTCAAACTAAAATTAATCAAAAGAGATCAAGAAGGACATTTCATATTAATCACAGAGAAAATCCATTAAGATGAAATCTCAATTCTGAACATTCATGCCCCAAATACAAGGACACCCACATTTGTAAAAGGAAACATTACTAAAGCTTAAATCACACATCAAACCCGACACATTAATAGTGGGAGACTTCAACTCCCCGCTCTCACTAATGGACAGGTCGCCAGACAGAAACTTAACAGAGAAATAAGGGAACTAACAGATGTTAAGATTTAAATGGACTTAACAGATATCTACAGAACATTTCACCAAACACAAAAGAATATACCTTCTTATCAGCACCTAATGGAACCTTCTCTAAAACTGACCACATACTCAGTCACAAAGCAAATCTCAACAAATACAAAAAAATTAGAATAACCCCCTGTATCTTATCAGATTACCATGGGTAAAAGTAAGAATTCAACACCACCACAAATTACAGAAGCCTACAAACTCATGGAAATTGAACAACTTTCAACTGAATTACCACTGATCATGGAAGAAAGAAAGAAAGAAATTAAAGACTTCCTAGAATTTAATGAAAATTAATGCACAACATGCCCAAACTTATGGGACACTATGAAAGCAATGCTAAGAGGAAAATTCATAGCACTAAGTGCCTTCAAGAAGAATTTGGAGAAATCACACACTAGTGACTTAACAGTATACCTGAAAGCTCTAGAACAAAAAGAAGTAAACTCACCCAGGAGGAATAGATGCCAGAAAATAATCAAACTGAGGGCTGAAATCAATAAAATAGGAACAAAGAGAACAATACAAAGAATTGATGAAACAAAGAGTTGGTTGTTGGAGAAAATCAACAAGATAGGCAAACCCTTATCCAAACTAACCAAAGGACAGAGAGACAATATCCAAATTAACAAAATCAGAAATGAAAGGGGACAATAGACTCTGAGGAAATCCAGAGAATCATTAGATCATACTTCAAAAACTTGTACACAAAATTGGAAAATCTAAAAGAAATGGACAACTTTCTTGATAGGCACCACATACCAAAATTAAATCAAGACCAGATAAACAATTTAAATAGACCTATAACCACTAAGGAAATAGAAACAGTCATTAAAAGTCTCCCAACCAAAAAAAGCCCAGGGCCAGATGGTTTTAGTGCAGAATTCTACCAGAATTTTAAAGAGCTAATTCCAATATTCCTCAAATTGCTCCACACAATAGAAACAGAAGGAACATTGCCAAATTCCTTTTATGAGGCTACAGTTACCCTGAAACCCAAGCCACACAAAGATACAACAAAGAAAGAGAATTACAGAGCAATCTCCCTCATGAACATTGATGCAAAAAATATTCAATAAAATACTGGCTAACCGAATCCAAGAACACATTAAAAAAAAAATCTTCCACCACAATCAAATAGACTTCATCCCAGAGATGCAGGAATGGTTCAACATACGAAAATCTGTCAATGTAATCCACCATATAAACAAACTGAAAGAAAAAAAACCATATGATCATCTCATTAGATGCTGAAAAGCCTTCAACAAAATCCAACACCTGTTCATGACAAAGGTCTTGGAGAGATCAGGGATACAAGGAACATATCTAAACATAATAAAAGAAATAAACAGCAAGCCAACCACCAACATCAAATTAAATGGAGAAAACTCAAAGTGATTCCATTAAATCAGGAACAAGACAAGGTTGTCCACTCTCTCATATCTATTCAATATAGCACTTAAAGTTCTAGCTAGAGCAATAAGACAACCAAAGGAGATCAAAGGGATACAAATTGGAAAGGAAGAAGTCAAATGTTCGCTATTTGCAGATAATATGATAGTCTACATAAGTGACCCCAAAAATTCTATCAGGGAACACCTACAGCTGATAAACACCTTCAGTAATGTGGCAGGACACAAGATTAAGTCAAAAAAGTCTGTAGCCCTCCTATATACAAATGATAAATGGACCAAGCGCTGGGCCAAGCTCCAGGAGTCCTGCTGAAGAAAGGGAGGAGGGATTGTACTAGCTAGGCATGTCAAGGTCATGACAGGAACCCACAGAGACAGCTGACTTGAGCTCATGGGAGCTCTTGGACTCCAGGCCAACATTTAGGGAGCCTGCATGAGACCAACCTAGGCCCTCTGCATGTGTGTGACAGTTGTGTAGCTTGGTCTGTTTTTAAGGCTCCTAGCAGTGAGATCAGGACCTGTCTCCAGAGCTTAGCTGGCTTTTGGGAACCTGTTCCCCATGCTGGATTATCTTGTCCAGCCTTGATGCAGGGGGAGGAGTTTGGTCCTGCCTCAACTTGATGTGCCAGGCTTTGTTCAAGCCCATGGGAGGCCTGCCCCTTTCTGAATGGAGATGGAGGAGTGGATGGGGAGGGAAGATAGATGGGAGGCAGGGGGTAGGATGAGAGGAGAAGGGGGAAGGGAAACTGTGGTCTGTATGCAAAATAAATGAAAAAATGTTAATTAAATTTTTTTTTAAAAAAAAAAAAAAAGAGGGTACTGGCAAGCTAGGAGTTAGCGGCCTTCGCCTTTAGGCAGGCAAATGTCTGAGTTCCAGGCCAGCTTGGTCTACAGAGAGAGTTCTAGGACAGCCATGGTTACACAGAGAAATCCTGTCTCAAAAAAACAAAAACAAAAGGTACTTGCAGGGTTGGTTGGAAAGAGGACTCTGGGGTAAAGCACTGGCTGCTATTCTATAGGACTTGGGTTCATTTCCCAACACCTACAGGGTAGTTCAAAACCATCCATAACTCCAGACCCGGGGATCTAATGCCTTTTGTAGACTCCAAGGGTACTAGCACGCAGGTGGTTCACAGACATGCGAGCAAAAACACCCACACACATAGAATAAAACAATAATAACAATTTTAAGAGGATTCTGGAAAGAGGAACTAGTTGTGACCAAAGAGAGAAACGAGTCACTTGAAGAATAAGAGAGGGTGGGAGTCATCTTTTCTTTTCCTCTCTAGATCTCTCTTTCATGTCATCATACATTCTGTTCACAGCTCAGAAGCCTCCAAACTCCTCACAGTTTCTAGGAAGTGCAGCCCAATGAGTCTATTAAAGGCTCTTCAGGTTCTGACTCAGCCCCTACCCCTCCAAGTCTGACTAACTTCAGTGCCCTGTTTCCCAGCAGCACCCTCCCAAGACACGACCAGATGCTTTGCTGTTCCTTGAAATGCACTCTTTCTGTTTCCTACCTAAAATCATATTTCTCTTTTGTTTCTGTATTTCCAGATCTCCACTCTTAATTCCTACTCAAATGAAGCCTTCCCTATTCTCCCTGGTGAAGAAAATTCTCTTCCTCTGTCCTAGATGAGAATGAGTGGCTCTGGGACAAAAGTGTCACTCTGTGTCCCTCACTAAAGCTTTTGTGCTATGTCCTAGGAGGAACTGTCTCGCTGACCTTGGATTCCTCCAGAAGGCCTAGCAAGGACTGGTCAAGCAAAAACAAGATAATGTTGAGTGGATTTCATTATGATTACTGCAGTTACACTGTTTACAGATGTCTTCCTTCTTAATCAGGCTGATATTGTGGCCAAAAGTATGTCAGCAAAGCAAAAGCAAATATGACTTTTCCAAAATGTCATATCAGGGGGCACCCAAGAGGAAGATCTGTTTGGCTAGGACCTTTTAAATAATCCAAGCAGAGGAGATTGAACTTTTCAGTGCCCTGAATACTGGAGAAGCAGAAATACTCAGTGACAGCAAAAGAAATCAAGCCCGTAAAGTGCAATTCTCAGCAGAAGTGAAGGCCTCAGAACACATCAGGCAGAGAACTGACAGTTACAAATTCAACCAACTGCTCAGCCGACACTACCGAGCGCTTGCCACAGGCGAGGCCTTGAGCTGAGCTCCAGCAATCTGCACGCCAGGGTATTGTTTCACTGACCCAGTGCTCTCAGCGCATTGGGGTGTCATGGAAACCAACGGAAAGTGGAACTGCAGAACATTCAATTCTATAATACAAATGACCTGAATAATAGATCAGAGGAGGAAGACGTCACCATGGACACAGAGCGGCACTGTTGCATGCACAGGGGTGCGTCAAGAAGCATGCATCTAGTGAGCTGAAGTATGGACTCCAGATATGGATGCACTGCCACGGCTGAGCAGCTTCAGGTCACCGCAGCTTGGGACTGACCAAAGAGCTCAAGTGGGGACTCCGAGATGTTGACGCATTTCAAGAACTCAACAGAATTCAGATTGCGGCAGGTTTAAGTACTAGCTTAGAAGCTTAAGACTGGCTGAAAAATAAGGAGAGCATCTGAGGGTTTACAGCGTTTAACAAAATGGGATGTACTATGTGTAGTGGATTGGTTCCTGGGTATACTCATTGCTTTTCTTGTTGCTGTGACCAAATAACTGACAAGAAGCAACTTAAGGAAGAAAATGTTGGCTTTGGCTTACAGTTCCAGGAAGACATACTCCATCACACGGAGCAAGCCGTGGCAGGGGTCACAGTGCATCTACAGTCAGCAAGCAGAGCGAACAAGCAGGGGCATAAGGAGCCTCAAGGCCCACCCAGCAGTGACCTACTCACTCCAGTAAGGCTCCCACCTCCTAAGGGTTCCACAGTCTTTCAAAACAGAGCCACCAGCTGGGAACCAAGTTTTCAAATACACAAACCAATGGGGGAACATTTCCCATTGAAACCACAACACCGGGGAAACTGGAATCAGGAATATTTTTAATCAGTATGATTGGGACAGAATTTCTAAAGCTAAGATCCAGTGAGGGGTACACTTCAAGGAGGTCTGCCTTACCAAAATACAAATTATTTCCCCACCTAAAAATGTTCTCTTATGCTCCTTTATAGTCAGTCTTTCCCATAACCTGGCCATAAGCAACCATTGATCTGCCAAGGATCATGATACATCAGTTTTTCCTATACTAGAATTCAATATAAATGAAACCCACCGGCATAACCTCTTCTCACTTTTACTTAGCATAGGTTGTTGAGATCCATTCATGCCTCTGCTTCCATTTGTGTTTCTTTTTAAAACTGAGTGGTATCTCTTATTGTATGGCTCTTCCATAGTTTATTTTTCATGCTCCCATTGATGGGATTTGGATTGTCCACAGATTTGTGTTCTTATCAATAAAGTTGCTATAACTGTTCACATATAGATTTCTTTAAATAAACATGGGTATTTAGATGTTGTGTGTGGTAGCTTAAATGTAATTGGTCCCCATAAGCTCATAGGGAAGGGCACTATTAGGAAGTGTGGCTTTGTTCGAGTAGGTATAGCCTTGGTGGAGGAAGTGTGTCACTGTGAAAGTGGGCTTTGGGGTCTTCTATATGCTCAAGCCATGCCTAGTGTCTCTGTTCACTTCCTGTTGTCTACGTATCAAGATGTAAAACTCTCGGCTCCTTCTCTGGCACCATGTCTGCCTTCATACTATCATGTTCCCCCATGATGATAATGGGCTGAACCATGATGATACAGTTTGAATTGTAAGCCACCCAATTAAATGTTTTCCTTTATAAGAGTTGCCATGATCTAGAAACACTAAGACAGAAGTTGGTACCAGGGACTTGGGGTATTGCTATGATAGGCCTATCCATGTTTTTGTGTTGCAGAATATTTGTTTAACTATGAAAAGATGTGTTGCATTTGTTTAATTATGTAAAGATGTGTTGCTGTTTTACCTTGCCTGCCTAGGGCACCTGATTGGTCTAATAAAAAACTGAATGGCCAATAGTGAGGGAGAAGGTATAGGCAGAACTTCTGGGTAGGCAGAGTAAGTAGGAGGAGGAATTTAGACTCGGTGGAAGAAAGAAAAGAGACACCAGGGAAACAAGGGGCCAGTCAGCCAGGTACCAGATAGCCTGGGGTCAGCCAGCCCATAGATTAATAGAAACGGGTTAATTAAAAAAAAACTAGCTAGAAAAAAAGCCTAATCTAAGGCTGAGCATTCATAATTAAAATAAGTCTCCATGTCATGATAGGGGCTGGCAGTCCAAGGAAGTCTGCTACATTTGGCAGCCAACGTGGGATGCCAAGTGGTGTTTTATCTTCAGCACAGTGACTGCATGCACCTTAATCTGTTGCTATCTCAGCTAGTAGTTGCAACTCTGCAGTTACCAGCTTGCTTCTAGCAGCAGCCTGGCCACTCAGGCTGCAGCCTGGCAAGAATTCTGCTCCTGCAGGCACTAGCCCTGTCACTGTCCCTAAAGGTAGCTATAACTAATTATGAATAAGACTCCAGATTCAAAGACTCAAATGAAAACCTGCAAGCTCAGAGAGGTTGAGTAGCAACTAGCTAACCCTCTCTATTTGCTAGTGCTCACATCTATGGAAGATCTCTGCTTTTGCTTCACCAAACCAGAAAATCCTGCACCATTCCAAACCCAAAACTACTACTTCCTGTGTCTCTTTATCTCTCCCGGATGTCCTCTGATGCTCTATGATTACTTTCTGTCAACTAGTTGCTAATGCAGCCTCCTGACCTGAGGTTAATTTTTATTTAACTAATGCAAATGCAAATTCAGGGTTCAAATGTGATCAAATATCCCCCAACATTTTTGTTTAAAGGAATATGAACCTTGGGACTGTGAATTAGAAAAGCAATTGAACACTTTAAGTGCTGTTTAATGGGCCATACTAATAGGAGCATGGAAGACAGTGCTGCTGAGTGTCATTTGAACTGTGGGTGCCTGGAATAAGAGGTTTCAGAGGAGAAGAATATTAGTATGTGGCCTAGAGACCAGTCCTGTGATATTTTGGTGAAGAATGTGACTGCTTTTGCCCTTGTCCAAAAAGTCTGCCTGAGACTAAAGTAAAGAGTTTTGAATTAATTCCATTGGCAGAGGAAATCTCAAAACAGACTAGTATAGACTTTGTGGCATGGTTGTTAGTATTAACGCTAATGAATATTTATAATAAAAAGGAGCAAGCTGGCCAGGCAGTGGTGGTGCACGCCTTTAATCCCAGCACTCGGGAGGCAGAGGCAAGCGGATCTCTGTGAGTTCAAGGCCAGCCTGGGCTACCAAGTGAGTTCCAGGAAAGGCGCAAAGCTACACAGAGAAACCCTGTCTCGAAAAAACCAAAAAAAAAAAAAAAAGGAGCAAGCTGAGCAAGGAAAAATACAAAATGTACAATTTTTGGAGAAGAAGAGGACCAGGAAGTGAAATGGAACTAAGTTCTGTGTTCAAGGAGATAAACAGATTAAGAAATGTAATAAAGGGACTGGTAACCTCAGGAAAAAATCCCACCCAGCTAAGTTTTAAACTTGTGAAAAGGAATTAAAGAAAAGCTTAAGCAGGCAGGTGGTGGTGCATAGCTTTAATCCCAACACTCCAGAGGCAGAGTCTGGTAAGTCTCTGAGTTTGAGGCCAGACTGGTCTGCAGATCCAATTTCAGGACAGCCAATTTCAGGACACTATGTATGCAAATACCCAACAAGAAATGAGTTACAGAAGAGGCTTCTTGTTGCTCACTATTTAAGGCATGGTCCAATGAGGGTAAGACAGCATGGAACCAGAAGCTCCATGGTGGCAGGATCATTAGGCAGATTCTTGCTTACATCTCAGAGGACCAGAAAACAAAGACCAGATCCCTCAATCTACTTTCTACAGCTAGTCCCTTTCTCCCAAAGGTTCCACAACCCCCCAAAACAGTTCCACAAGCTAGAGACTAGGTTTTCAACTGCATGGCTTGTGGGGCATTTCACATACAAACTATAGCAACTATGCTACAATGATGCTACCTGATAATTTCCTCAGAACACAATACCATATACCAATAATTCAATGTCACACCTACCAGTTTGTAGATCCATTGGGGCAGTCCTGCTTCAAGCTCCAGGGCTGTGGATCAGCTTGCCTGGCTATGTTCCATGTGTCTCTCATTCCTAGGGTACTAGCATCCTGCCAAGGACATGCTTCATTCATAGAGACAAAAGATCAAAAGCTAATGACAGAAAATCTTTCAGGTCTCCAACTGAATCCCACCTATTAATATCCTCCTTGCATGAAGAAGTCACAGGATCAAACTAGGCAGAGAGGAGTGAATATTTGTCTAATAACTCAAATTATTATGCTACCCCCCAAGGAAGTGTTAGACCAGAAGCTATCCTGTAAGTCCCACTTGCCCAAAGACCAGATAACTTCCTGGATTTGGGGAAGTTCTTGAAAGTTCTTGAAAAATAACACCTGACCAAGGACCAGGTAACTTCCTGGGATTCTGGGAGTTGTAGTTCTTGAAAAATAACTATGTTTTTTGTTCATATAAGCCCCACAGCTGGAAAGTTTCCAGATGGAGGTCCTGGCCAAATTCCATCCTGGTCAGTGTTTAAACTTTTAATAAAAGCTTGCTTAAATTAGGCCAAAATGGTAGAACTGGTTTTTCTGGCAGATTTCTGGATTACCAGAAGTCCCGCCCTTGGCAAATAAATGGGTCTTCCCTGTCTGGCTGTTATGTGCACGTCTATTGCCTGTTTTCTCTGCACTTGCCCTTTATTTAGACTGGGCACTTCTGTTTTTGTGATAAAATTCACACTAATTTCAACAACAGATTCTACTGGATGGATCAGATTTTCACAAACCATGTAACACTCCAATTATAACGGATTGTTCCTCCCTCCAGAATTTTGTTTCAGCCTGGTACCAGCCCTACCTGCCACTGGGGACCTGCAGCCACCACACAAAGTTGGGACCTAGATAAATATAGCTCTCACCCCTCATGAAACAAGCTTCTTTTAGCAGTAGACGGAAAGTATTACAGAAAGTCACAACTGGTCAAAACGCAGAGAACATCTGATCGTAAGGTTATATACATCTATTGGCAGACATGAGGTTTACCTGGAGACTCTGCCTAATGTTTGACCACCTGCTATGCAAACCCAAGGTGTGAAAAGTAAACAAGATAATATGTGCTTTAGGCTAAGAAAAAGTTCCTGACAGAAGCATGATTTGAGGTTAGTGGCATGATTCACACTTTGAGGTATTCCATGACAAACAGACATGCTAGGACTGGCTGTCAGTAAAGCTTTTCAAGTAGAAAAGCTTTTTGTGGAAAAATATACAAAATACAAAATTCATCACTTTAAGGAGCTAGCAATGTAATTCAGTGATGTAGTGCTTGCCTGTCATGTGCAAGAGCCCAGGTTTGATTCCCCTGCCCCAGCACTATAGCAATAACCACTCCAGCAGTTTTCATGTAATCCTGTGGCACTAAGTACACACACACACACACACACACACACACACACACACACATGGCTGTGCAACCATCCCCACCATCTCTTCCCGAACATGCTATCATGCTAGTCTGAAATTCTGTGCCTATTAAATAAAAATCCACACACTGACTACACTGGTCCCCTGTAACCATGCTTCTGTTTTATGTTTCTGGGTTCAACTACTTCAGGTACTTCCCATACATGGAGTAATACAATACTCTCTCTTTGGCATATTTCACCTACCATAACATCCTCCAGGTTTATGTATCTTGTGCCACATCTTTTTAAAGCTGTGTCCTGGTAAAGATATACATCACATTCTGTCATCCATCCATCTTCTTATGGATGCTTTGGTTGCCTCTACATTCTGACAGTTATGATTAGTGCTGATGCAAGCACTGTGTACATCTATGCCTGTATTTTCACTGGCAAGTGTGAGCCCAGGCATCCATCCTCAACTGTTTGATGTGCAGCTTTTGATTCCTTTCAGCAGTTAGCACCTGAATTTTGGGATCATAGCCATTTGAATTCATGAAGGATGTTTCATTGGAAGGGAAGACTAAGATTTTGGAGAAGGAGGAAACTATGAGAGGATAGAAAGGATATCTAGTTCCATAGATAACTCTTTTGTCTTTTTAAATAACTCAAGACAGGTGCCAGTGAGATGGCTCAGCAGGTAAGGAAGCTTGCAATGAGACTGATGACCTGATTTTAATCCCCAGGAGGGCCTGCACTGTAGAAAAACAGACCTAACACCTGAAATTGCTCTCTGTCCTCCAGACATGTGCCATGGCACACATGGACCCATGTACCTATATGCACAAAATAATGTTTTAACAAATTGGAAATAATTGAAAACATACTTCAGTGAGTTATTCTGTCTGTCTGTCTGTCTGTCTGTCTCCCTCCCTCCCTCTTTCACTCCCTTTCTCTCTGCCTCTCTAGTACATAGAGCAGTGGTTCTCAATTTATGGGCTGTGACCCCTTTGGGAGGGTCAAACCACCCTTTCACGGGGTTGCATATCAGATATCCTGCATATAAGATATTTAAATTATAATTCATAACAGTAGCAAAATTACTGTTATGAAGTAGCAACAAAATAATTTTATTTGAGGTTGAGGTCACCACAACATGAGGAACTGTATTAAAGAGTCACAGCATCAGGAAGGTTGAGAACCACTGACAGAGAAAGACCTCCTCCAGTTTTGTACTAACTTTCTGTATCAAGGAATAGGGATTTCTGCCTGGGAAATCCTTTGCCATTTGCCATTGACATCACTGGCGGGCATGAGGTTTATATTAAGACTCTACCTGACTAATATTTGAACACCTGCTATGCAAACCTTAGGTGTGAAAAGCAAACTGGATTATACACACTGAATTTGTGAAGTGGCCTATGTATAGAAGTGGCCTGTGTGTTTATGTGTTGAGAAAAGTGCTTGCCTGGTATTCAGGAAGCCCTGGGTTTGATAGCCAGCACTACATTCTCTCTCTCTCTCTCTCTCTCTCTCTCTCTCTCTCTCTCTCTCTCTCTC
>CABHPP010000839.1:0-15120 GCA_902168425.1 Peromyscus attwateri
TAATAATAATAATAATAATAATAATAATAATAATAATAATAAAGGAGGAGGTCAACTGAGAGCTAATATCAGTTAGTATATCAAAAAGGGAATTTATGTGCTCAATCTACATTTCTAGAAGTGGTTAGGTAATAAGTTAGGAGTCTATAATGTTAGTAAGACTGTATAAGAAAAGAGGGTCTCAGCTTAAATTGCACAAGAAATAAAGCTATCCGCCTGACCTAGGAGACAGGTGTTGTTTCTATAAGCGTGTTACCTTAGTTCAGGAGATTGTTTGGCCTTGGATGCTTGATAGGTATTTTAGATAAATACACTGTTAGGAGTTCTTGGAAGCACACAAGAAAATCATTTTAGGAACCAGCTAATATATATACAAAAGCTAAAATATCACCAAGACTTCTTAAACCATGGCTTGACCTTTGGAAAAGTCTTTGACTTTTCCAAGTAGCAGCTTTTGTGGTGGTAGCTGGATTCCATTATGTTTTCCTGCGGCTTGCAGCAGTTAAGCAAAGATCTCAGTATAGGTTTGGATTTCTCTACAAACCAAGCTAAAGAAAGACCTACCATGGTACCAAAGCTAGGAAATGATGAACATGGATAAGTCACTCCTAGATGCCACATATTCATTCCCTTGGGGCCTCTTACACTTCAGCTTTGGA
The DNA here is from genome assembly GCA_902168425.1 of Peromyscus attwateri. Classification (NCBI taxonomy): domain Eukaryota; kingdom Metazoa; phylum Chordata; class Mammalia; order Rodentia; family Cricetidae; genus Peromyscus; species Peromyscus attwateri. The sequence continues at coordinate 660 of CABHPP010000839.1, forward strand.
GATACCTGTGCAGTCCTTCAAAATGCCTTCAATACCAGCTTTTCATGTTGCCGTCCCATACGTGTTCTGGTGGCTTATGCTTTTGCATGCACCAGGGAGTATTTTTCAAAGGCACATGGGAAACAGATCTGTGCTGGTGTGACCACATGAGAAGTGAGACACAGGGGTCAGATCGAATTTGAAATGTTTGAGGTACAGGAGACATTGTCTCCATAAAGGAGGAGAGTGAGAGGGCTGGGGAGAGGGCTCAGCAGTGCATGTGTGAGGACCAGAGTGCAGAAGCCGCCCACATCAAATGCCCAGTGGGCATGGCATTCTACCTCTAGCTCAGCCCCAGAAGAGAGAGACAGGAGAGCCCTGGAGCGAGCTGGCTAACAAAAGTACACGTATCTTCCAGCTCTGACACTGAGAGACCCTGCCTCCAGTAAGGTGGAAGAGCAATCAAGAGCCAACTTTGGGCCCCCACATGCATACACGTGCATAAACCCCCACCCCCATGGACCCTCACACATGCAGAAACACACACGCACACGCACAAATGCTCTCCCGTCTCATCCTCTTTCCTCTTGTACAAAGACCACACAGTCCTGGAAGAGAAAGTCTTTCCATGATTATTTGCAGCTGAGTCCTACATAGGTACACATTCCTGTTAGTGGAGGAAGCCACGGGTTTTAACTGAATGTCGAAACCGCTGCAGCTTATTCTCAGTGGCTGAGCCGTGGGCGGTTGGAGAAGAGCCTGTGGTTATTAAGCTGTGAAACCCCAGTTGAGCCATCTCCAGCTGGCTGGCCGGCCAGGCTGTGGCCTCTTGAACTGTTTTCCACCAGTGTTCCCTGAGCACGTTGGTTAGAAGGCTCGGGATCCGCTCTGCCGGCTCTTGGGTTCACAGATGGATTTGGGTTTGCTGCAACTCTACCCAGGTTTCCCCCACTTCATAGTCTCGACATTATCACCAAGTTCTGGAGCAGGACTGAAGCAAACCACGAGCATCCGGTCACAGGTGTGGACTCCGCCAGGCGCACAGGCCAGTTTTCCCACCTATCTCGGGGGCATGGGTAAGTGTTCTTTGGATCTGGTTTTTAAACTGAGTTTAAGGTGCCATCTTGGTTTGGACAAAAGCTGTAGATATCTGGGTCACACGTAATTTGAATAGGGAGCAGCAGGAACAGGCCTGATCTGTAAAGAGGCCTTGGTGTCTGATGGGAGTCAGATAAAAAATGAACCTCCCGGGTTCAGAAGAGAAGGCTACTAGACAGAACTCCAGTGTGAGCTGCAGCCAGGGAGCTGCGAGCCTACTGCCCGCCACTTTACCCAGCTTGTCTCCTGGTGCCAGAGAACATGGAAGGGCGGGAAGAGGCCACTCTATTCTGTGAGTAGGCCTTGCAGGATTTTCAGTGACTTGCCCTGCCAGGCAGAAACTGGCCTGTGTCCAGGCTGTCTGGAACCCCACGGTTTACTCTCCCTGAATCCCAGACACTGGCTGAGGATGCAGCTGAGTGTAAGCAGCTTCTCTGGCAAGCATGAAGCCCAAAGTCTGATCCTCAGTGCTGCATAAAACAGGTAGAACACACCTACATCCTCATTAGCAGAAGTAGAGGCAGGGGGATCAGAAGTTCAAGGTCATCTTTAGCCACATGTAGAGTTCAAAGCCAGCCTAGGCTATATGTGACTTTGTCTCAAAAACAAACAAACAAAAAATAACAAAAAACAAACCAAAAACCCAAACAAAACAATAAAAGTTAAAAAGCGCAAGCGGGGCAGTGGTGCCACACGCCTTTGATTCCAGCACTCAGGAGGCAGAAGCAGGCTGATCTCTGAGTTCGAGGCCAGCCTGGTTTTCAGAGCGAGTTCCATGACAGCCAGAGCTACACAGAGAAACCCTGTCGTCTTCTTCTTTTTTTTTTTTTGGATTCAATTTTTTTCTTTATTCTTTTTTTTTTTTGACTTCCAAATGCTCATTATTCAATGCAAAGACAAAATTCCATAAGTAATACATAAACATAAAGAGAAATGGAGCAAAATTGCAACCTCATTACAGCCAATCCTCAGTATGCATGGTGATGGTCCCAGAACTGTCATGTATAACAAGGTTTCCAGGTGCTATATGAAACAGTTCTTGCATTCCACCTGTGCATGTCTTGTGTATTTTCTTTCCTTCTTTCTATCTTTCTTTCTTTCTTTCTATCTTTCTCTCTCTCTCTCTCTCCCTCCGTCTCTCTCCCTCCCCCTCTCTCTCTCTTTTTCTTTTGGTTTTTTCGAGACAGGGTTTCGCTGTGTAGCTTTGTGCCTTTCCTGGAACTCCCTCTGTAGCCCAGGCTGGCCTGGTCTACAAAGCCAGGACGGACTCCAAAGCTACACAGAGAAACCCTGTCTCCAAAAACAAAACAAAACAAAAATTAGACATGGCAGAGACCTATTCCTTCGTGAAAAACTCTCCCTTTCTGATGCCAATGGGGATTGAGAGCCCAATATGGCCAGCCTTGGCAAGCATTAACGTAAGCCTAGGAACTGTAGCCATGCGGTTGGATTCTCCAGAAGATAATGTATGGAACTGCTTTTTCAAGTATGTTTGAAAACGTGTCACCCAGACACCTTAGAGAATAAGGATAACCCTGAAGTCACTGACCTCCATTTGTTAACAGTAGCATGCCAGCTAAACCTTTTCATTTTCACAATCCTCTTCAAGCTGGTGTAGTACCTACTTTTCAGGAGTGGCTCTGTGTAACATTTATTGGCCTCCTGAAATTCATTTAGCCCCCTTTGAAAATACCTTAACATTTATGAGCCTGAATGTAGCCATTATGAGACCATTAGTTCTGCTCCTTGTGAGCTGCCTGTTTTTTCTTTATGGTTCTTAGTTGTTCTTTTGCAGAGTTGCCAGCTTAAGTCGTGCTGGGATCAAAAAAAATGGGTCTTGGTGGTTCGTGTTCCTGGAGTTGTATCCATGCCAGTGGATGCCCACATGCTCCAGAAGATAATTTGACATTGCTGCTGCCGAGAAACCGTGTCTTAAAACACACACACACACACACACACACACACACACACACACACACACACACAAAATTAAAAAGCATTCAAACCTGCACTTGACTTACAGAAATAGGTTAACCTTGGCAGAAATAATTTGAAATTTTGAGGCAAGCTGTTTGACTGAAAACACTTGAGCTCAGGAATTTGGAATCAGCTTAGCAAGCTCCTCTCTGCAAATGAAAACGCTGCACTTGGACCCATCGTGTCTTCGAATGGCATGCCCGGACAGACCTTCACTGGCTGCTGCTGTCTGTTAACTGGCGTGTTTCTGGTGAGGCAGTTTCACCCGGGGAGGAAGGGTCCTAGTCTGCACCTGGAATTAGGGCAGCCACTGCAGTGGGAAGAGGAGAGCCTCGGGTGAGCCTCACTGGTGTCTGGCGCGGCTTCCTGGTTATGCTGCCATGTCTTGGTGGGCAGCAGGCTTTAGGACTGGGGTGAGTGCCCTTTGAGTCAGCACTGTGAAGTGGGCAGTGAGGAAAACGTGCTTAGAAATGGCATTTGATCAGCAAGTGAACAGGCCCTGAGGACAGACGCTGGACACAGAGGTGTGGGGGACTCCTCTGAGGAGCCTTCACAGGACTGACAGGCCAGACCCATGGGAAGTACATGCAGAAGGCAGATCCTTAGATTAATGTGTGTCCTGAGGGTATTTGGTCTAAAGCAAGTGTATCCAGTATTGTCATCGGCAAAGTTCACACTTGAGAACTCACAGTTGAGTTATCAAAGAAAAAAAAATTGCAAAAAGACTTGTGATGTTTTAAGTTTATGATTTTTGTAGTGGGCTGCATGCTCAGCTGTCAGTATAATCCCTGTAAATTCCTGGAATGCCCTGCGGGGGAGGGGGAGCGCGGTGGCGGTCAACCCAACGCCTCAGACGTGCTAAGTAGGTGCTCTACCACTAAGCTGTACCCAAAGCCCACTGACTGACTTAGCCAGCGACTCATGCATAAATTAGGTGAATGTGAACGGATGCCGACCAAAGTGAGCGTCTCACAATTTGGGGAAATCTCTCGGCAGCCTGAGGTTTTAAAGTTGTTAATGTTTGAACCAGCACAGGAGCCATTTTTTAAGTTAAACTCATTACGGCATAAATGTGGTTCTCAGCAAAGGATTTCCTCACCGCCTAATGAGTGGGACAGGCTATCAGAAACCATGTAAGGAAAACTGTTCACCACCTTCATGTGAAATGTGGACCGTGTCCTGACTGAAATATTGAGTCGTGGTCTGAGTCACTTGAGACAGATAGTCACCTCACGGTGTTCTGAGGATGCCAGAGTCAGGAATAGGGTGACAGAGGGCATAAATGCAGCCCCTTCCCTGGAGGAGTGTGCCACAGGTGTGCAGAGCTGAGCAGTTGTGTTGGGGGCCGTGGAGAGGGTCCATCTCTGCACAGATGGGTGCTGGACTTGAATTCCTCATCTCACTAGTTTTGTTCTGAGTTTCAATGCTGCTTTTTGTTGTTACTGTTTCTGGGCTCTGTTTTGTTTGTTTTCTTTTTGAAACAGGGTCTTGCTAGATAGTGCGGACTGGCCTCCAGCCCACCCCCTGCTGTGGCCTCCTGAGTGTGAGGATTATACAGGTGTGAGCCATTATTGGCTTCACCTCTGTTTCTCTAAGGACTGTGAACTTGTTGCTGGTTGGAGTTCCCACAGTGCTCTGGTGCAGGGAATTTCCAGATTTGCAGTTTGATTCAGTTTTGCTCAAATAAATTGATTGGAAGAATTTTCTCCTTCAATGTTGCTAAGCAACTTCATGTTGAGGGTCCCCGTAGGTGGATGGCCTCTGGTGGCATGACACCACTGATGGGCTGTTTTCCTTTCAGCGCTCTGCTTTGTTATTATGTATGGGTGTTCTGCGTGTATGTCTGTGCACTGTGCATGCAGTGCCCTGGGAGGCCAGAATAGGGCGTCAGTTATAGACCCATGTGGGTGCTAGGAATCAAAATCCAGTCCTCCACGAGCAGTCAGTGCTCTTAACTGCTGAGCCCTCTCTCCAGCCCAGGGCTATGCTTTCAATATCATGTTGATTTTATTTTTTGTTGCTTTGTAGATATTACCTTTGCTACAGTCCAAGGACGTCAGGGTTTTGGGACTGTGCACGTCATGTAGTGTGTCGGAACTGTCCTGATCCCCCCACAGAAAGGTCTGTAACAAAGAGGCTCTCAGACTAGCCTACATTCCAGAGGGCTTACCCAGACATAGGGCCCTAGTCCAGAGCTTCCTGCTCAGGAATGCTGGGTGACTGAGGAATTGGTATCTTTTTTTTTTTTTTTGGCCTCTGTGAGTGTTTGTACTTGTTAGTGTGGGTGTGTGCACACAGGTGTGGAGACCTTGCTGGGTGTCTTCTTCAATCACTCTCCACCTTTTTCTTTCCCTGATACAGGATCTCACTATATAGCCCTTGTTGGCTTGGAATTCACTATATAGACCAGGCTAGCCTTGAATTCAGAGGTCTGCCTGCCTCTGCCTCTTGAGTGCTCAGAATAAAGACTCGTGGTGGCGCACACCTTTAATCCCAGCACTTGGGAGGCAGAGGCAGGCAGATCTCTGTGAGTTCAAGGCCAGCCTGGTCTACAGAGTGATTTTCAGGACAGCCAGGACTGTTACACAGAGAAACCCTGTCTCAAAAAACAAACAAACAAAAATCCAGAACAAAACCAAAAGCCATTTCTCCCGCTCACCTTTAGCAACAGGCTTTCTCATTGAACCTGGAGCTAGGGTGAGCATCTGCTTGTTTCAGTCTCACCCGCACGACCGCCACACCTAGCTTTTTATTGGGTCTTCATGCAGCAGAAACTATCAACGGAGCCATCTCCCCTTGCTCGTAAGCACCCAGGTGATACTGACCACTGGCCTAGGACCCTGGCTTTAGAATCACAGCCCAGTCTCTAGGATGTGTGTGTGCTTGTTTGACATCTTCAGTAATACAAAGTCATTTCAAGAGTTGTACCAACTACACTTCAGCCAGCCATGGAAAACTGTCACACTGGCGTGTCATCTGACTTGCCTGTGTGCTCGGCTCCTGTCTCCTTTGTGTGTGAGGTGGCATCTCCTCATGCCTGGCTCATGAATGGTTCAGTTTTTTCTTGGTGATATGAAGAGGGATTTAAATTTTCTGTTGTAGACTTTAATCTTCCTCTGCAAGAACAGCCAGTGATTTCTAACCATCACCTCTTTTCTGGGGACTAGCTGAGTGGTACAGTGCTTGCCCAGCATGTCCGAGGCCCTGGATTTCATCTCCAGCACAACAAAACCAGACATAGGCTCTATAGACCCTCTTTATTCTGCCGAGTGCTTGCTTTGTGGTGCAAAAAGTTCTTGGTTATATATAATTCTATATGTCAATTCTTAGGATAATTTTTTTTCCAAGACAAGGTTTCTCTGTGTAGTTTTGGAACCTGTCCTGGAACTTGCTCTGTAGACCAGACTGGCCTCAAACTCAAGAGATCTGCCTTCCTCTGCCTCCCAAGTGCTGGGATTAAAGGCATGTGCCACCACTGCCTGGTTAGGATCCCTTTTTTTGTGATGTTCAAGTCCTAAGAAATCCTGGCATATGCCTGTTTCTTGAGTGCTTTAAAGCTTATGCTCTCATCTGGCGGCTTCAGGAACTCATATGAAGAGAAAAAGAAAGAGATGAGATGTCTTTCCTGTGGCTTATGCTGGTGTTGACGTGTATTGGACAAGTGATGTCCCCCAGAGCGGCCTCTGCTGGCAACACTTAGCTTTGCAGCCCGTGGGCTGAGCAGGTTCTCCTACCCTCCAGACTCATACCAGGTCACCCTGGGGTGGTTAATATTCTAGCTAGGTGATATCCCAGGTGCACTGCTCTGCAGTAAGCAGTCACAGCTTTGAGATCTGGACAGCCTAAGGGCCTGTCTTTGTATAGATCCTGTTGGAGAGATGCTGCCGTGGACACCAAGCACCCACCCCACACTGGGGCGTCAGCCAGATTCACTGGGCAGCCTTCTGCCTCTGACCAGTTTTGTTAGCCAAATGACAAGTGATCATTTGCCACAGATGTAACACACTTCGTCCAGTGCCTGCAACTGAATAGAGCTGACCCTGCCCTGGCTCAGCCCAGGACTTTCTCTTGTGTGAATCACAAGGATTGGAGGGGATGGGACAAAAGGCAGTTTACGGTCCTCCCCTGGAGTAACGGGAGTAAAGAAAGGTGAAGTACATGGCTGTGATGGCTTATCTGTTGTCCCTGGTCCTCAAAGGCTGAGGCTGGAGGGTCTGTGGAGCCCAAGAGTACTGGGCTAGCCTTGGCAACATAGCAAGACCTTGTCTCTTTTAAGGGGAGACAGATGTGAATCCCTGGGCTCTGTGTAAAGAGGACAGTGCCACTGGGACAACATAAACAAAAGTCACACACCTGAAATAATATCCCCCAACAGCAGACAGAGCATTCATACACATAAATCTTAAAAAAAGAATACAGTTCCTTCTTACATAACTGGCAGAAGTAAAACCTGTTCTGGGACAAAATCAGAGTCCAGAAAGGTCAATCAATATTCCTTGCAAGTCTTTGCTTACTGAAACTGCCCAGGGGCGAGGGAACCTGGAGTTCTGTTCAACGTCCAGTCACGTGTTCTTTGAGTCCCTGTTGTGCCTGGAAGACACCTGTCTCTTGCCATACGCAAAAGTTGTTCAGCTACTTAAGGACAGATCACAGCATGGTCACCCATGCCCTGTCCCACAGCGGCACCCAGGTCACTACGGGGGCTCAGGATGCTTGGGGAAGAGGATGGGCAGTAAATTCTCCATGAGTGGACTGAGAAGTGACTAGACTGGTCACTTAGACTGGGTGTCTAGGGGGATTTTACAGAAGGGCCAATAGGACAAGAATGTGAATGGTGGGGGGGGGGGGGGGGGGGGAACGTTACACCGACCAGGGACCCAAGGAATGGAGAGGAAGAGGAGACAGCCTGTGAGCAGACATTCTTGTTCACTCCCTCCATTCCCTGTCAGCTGTGTGAACTTGTCCCACACCCCGCCTGTCATGATGGACTGAGACCTCTACTGCCATAAATGAGCTCCATGTTGCTTAAAGCCCAGCACGGGTACAGATGACGGGTTGTTGAGGTGGTGGAGCTGAGCATCTGGGCAGCTGCAAATACAGGCGCTGGATGCTTGGTTGGCTCCCGCATCTGTCATTCCTCCTCCTGGACTGTGCCATTGGGTCACTTTGCCTTTCCTTCTTTTCTGGTGCTGGGAACAGAATCTGCACCTCCTGCTTGGTAGGCAAGCACTCCACAACTGAGCTCCAGGCCTTCCTAGTTTTACAACTTGTCTTTGCTGATAACTAACTACCCCACAGGACACTTTGAAACATTACCTGTTTAACAGACGTTTTTATTTCGTGTGCGTGAGGGCCTGCATATATGTGCACGTGTGTCAGATCCCTGGAACGGCATTGGGGTGGTTGTGAGCCACCATGTGGGTGCTGGGACCCAACACTGGGCCCTCCACAAGAGCAGCCAGTGCTGCTCAGAGATGACAGCCTCGGGTATTGTTTCTCAGGTCTCGATTCTTTGGAGCCTTTGAAGCCTCCTCAACTTTACACCCATGATCATCACTGTGTGGTCTCTGCTGGGCTCATGTGATACATGAAGGATCTCTAACCATACCTCAGAGCGGACTGTGCCTCACGTGCCACGGACTCATCACTGGACTGACTGTGCTTGGGTGACCTTAGCTCAGTCTCCCCACTGAAGCTCTGTGCACACTGCAGCATTTGCCTGCATGTCATTCCTTAGTGCAGTGCTGATACGGCAGGTATTTTCCTTTTTTTATTCATTTTACATACCAACCACAGGTGCCCCTCTCACCCCTCCTCCCACTCCCCCCACAGTAGGTATTTTCTAATGTCCCAAATGAACAGCAGTAAGACCAACAAGAGAACAGATAACCACACTTCAAAAGGCCTAGAGAACATTCTGAGACAGTGCCTTGTAACCCAGAAGAGCTGAAGCAGTGGGAACTGAGTGAAGCAGCAGGAATGCCCTGGGAGAGAGAAACACAGCACGACATAGACACCAGTCCTTTTATTAGATAAACAATTCCACTTTAGACCAACCCCCACCGTAGAGTTCCGTCTACACCCAGGAAAGCAGACATCACTGTCCTTCGGGAACCATCTTCTGCTTGGCCTGACACTCAGGCCTCAGCCAGTATCTATGGGTTTCTAAGAAGCAAAGTCCAGCACCTCAGAGAAAAGTGCTGTGAAGCCTAGGGGTCAGCACCTGGCCCCTCACACAGGCCCCTATTCAACATAGATATGTCTGTGAATGCTATACAGATAAATGTAAATAGTTTTTTGTTTTGTTTTGTTTTTTACAAAAATAACACAGGGTTTGTGCAGTTCTATCAATTTTTAAAAATCACACAGGCAGAATTTACACTTCAGCATAACCATTTTTTACTTTGGATTCCAGTGGGAATTTTAGGTCCCAGAATAATTTACAATCACCAAACAGAGGTCCTGCAGTGACACTTCCCGCGTCCTGAGTCGCACAAGGGATGGTGCCATCACCCTGTACCGAGCGCCACAGCCCCAATCGCTCACAGCTCCAAGAGCCAAGCAGCCATGAGTTCCGCCCACGTGCATACCAGGGCTCACTAACTAACTGCACGGAGATCTATGTTCCCAGGCTGTGTGGTTAGCATGTGCTCATATGACGCCATTACATACCGTCCCCAGCCAGCAACACAGAGAAGTAAAGTGCAAAGGCAGGGGTGCAACGGAGGAGAGAGAGTTCCAGACAGACAGACAGACAGACACACGCACACACAGAGCTAATTTGCAGCCACATTTCAGGTACAGATTGATCAGAAGGAATACATTTGGCTACAGTGACGTGGAAAACCAAACTGCAATTCTAGTCTTTCTACTAGAATATTCCAATGTTCATCACATAGCAAAATAAAGCTGACCACTGGGTGACTGGATAAACAGACTGTCACATGGCAGTTTAAGAACAGATCCTGGGACTAAACGCTACCTCCGCACTATCCGGAACCTGAGGTAACAGATACTCTATTTTGCATACGTGATACTAAAGAGGACAACCACTAAGTGTTTGCACAGATGACTGTTGCAGGACAGTGAACAAACTCTGTCCCCCAAGGTGAGGCCCACTGTGTGTGGTTTCCTCCACAGGCCATCTCCCCCAGGCAGAAGTCTTTGACACCTCAAATCTGTCCCTCTGGCTCAGGCTTGGTGCTGGAGATGGCCCTCAATGCTGGTGTGACTCCTGCCGCTGGCTGGACGAGGTCCTCTTGGTGGCCCTCAGGTGTCCATGGCAGGAGCTGCCTCTCCTCCTCCCCACTAGAAGAAGGAGGTGTCTGAGGAAAAGGCACCTGCAAGCCTGAAGTCCTCCTTGGTGAACACGCTGTACATGCGCTGTGGGAGGGCTTTGGAGTAGGGCGCAGGCCGCGGCACAGTGGCCCTCAGGATGAGCTCCCGGCCTGCAGGAGGTGGGAAGTCTGAAACCGAGTTCTGTCTTCTCTCCTCTGGGCAGCCTGACCTCTTCAGCTCCTCCTCTGGCAGAGCCACTGCGGCAGCCTTGAACAGAACCAAATGCCAAACTCAAGAGCCAGCTGGAAGCCACACTACTGAAGGGCGGATGAGTAAACACGAGAAACACACAATGTCCTGCGGGGCTTGGAAATGCATCATGTCCACTGTGTGTTATGATTGCTCAAAAGAACAAAATGGAAAAGCAGGAAGCTGGAGGCAGCGTGAGCACTAGCGAGGCAGGCAGAGGTGGGGGGCTGGGCACTCTGCTCTGAAAAGCGAGGGCATCGTGGCGCCTCAGCAATGGTGGAGCTGCCCTGGGGTCTGCATTTCTTCAGGCAGATTCAGGCAGGGACTTGCTCAAGTCTGGAAAGGTGATTTTTTTTTTTTTTTAATCTCTACTCTCTCAGTAAGTTCTTTTTAGATTCTCTTGCCAAATCAGAACCAGAAACACTAGCTTTGTTTGCTAGGCACTAATGTGACCGTGAGCTGACAGATGCCCATGGCAATGGCCACAAAGGAAAAGTGCTCAATGTTGAGGGCATCCGCTTTGACATCCACTGCACCAAGTGCAGCCCAACAGAGCCTTCGTGACTCAATACTGTCCTCCATTCATGATGCCATTGCTCAGGGAAGTTCTCTGGGCAATGGAAACATGAAGTCACCTTAAGCTGCACAGCCAGGGGATGCCAGATCCAGCCGGTTAGTTAAGATGACCTTATGAAGTTAGAGGGATGGGGACGGACGAGGAACTATGAGGGACAAAGGCCATTTTGTTACCTCATCAGAAGACTCAGTCAGCTTGAGAAAATTGAGAAAAGAAACAGTGATGAAAGGGAACGGCTGAGGTGGTTAAGGAGCTGGGCGACTCCAGGTCACTTCAGGAACAGCATGCACTGTGTGGGGCAAGACTCCACTGAGGACTACTGAAAGTGCACAGAGCCACACCACAAGGACACCAGACTGCTGACGCGGCCAGTGCCTCAGGCTCATGCATCTGATGGCCCGATGGGTGATGTGAAGGGTCAGTTATGAGGAAATGACTGAAAACCCTCACTCTTTCTGAAGAAGATGCTGTTTAAAAAGTGACTTGACAGATAAACCATGAATTTAAGAACTAGTGTCTAGGAACAATTCAACTTAGCAAAACTGGAGCAGAGTTGGATAATTCTGCTGAATTCCACTTAAATATGTACAGACCCAAACCTACAGAGTCAGAATCAACTTTATAACAAACAGTTCAGATTTTCATATTGACATTTGTTTTGGGGTGTGTGTGCACATGCACATGCTTACACCACAGCAGCATCTGGTGGTCAGAGGACAACTTTCAGGAATGGCTTTTCTCCACCATGTAGGTTCTGGGGACTGAACTAAGGTCATCAGATGTGGCAGCAAGTGTTTACACACTGAGCTATCTCACTGTCCCTACAGTTTATAATTGGGAAGAAAAGTTCTAATATGTAAGTTAATGTATGCTCTAACAATTTAGCTAAGTCTTACATAGAATTAAATCTTCACTAGTAAAATTGGTACAAAGTATCAGCTCATCATGAAAAGTTACATGAATAAAACACGACAGTTCATTGGAGCTGAGTTAAAACACAACCATGTGCTCGTCATTACACGGGCCCCTGAGAGCACTCCCTACCAGGCTGGACCCTGGAGAATTTGTCACTTTAGTCATGGGAAGACCCTGCCAAGCCAGCATCCTCCTCTGAGATCTGACGAGCAGGGTCTCCAGCCTGAGTGACAAGCACATGTTGGTACTGTCAGACAGTGAATGCTGACAGGAGCAAAGAAGGACTAACCTGTTTTTCTAGCCTCTGTGTCGTTAGGGGAGACCAAGGAGACTACTCCAGTTTAGGGGAATCACTCTGACTAGCACTGAAAATCTGGACATTTCTGGTTTAAGGCTCCTTAACTCGTGATTTTCTTAAAAATCACTGAAGAGCTGAGTCGTCCCTGTTGAGGATGCTGCCTGTCCACCTCTGGGTATTAAGTGTTTCACTGGTGGAGACGCATGGCATGTGAGCACAGGTGCTGTGGAGGGACAAAGGAAGGCATGACTGTCTCCTAGAAGTCATTCAGTTATAAGCAAATAAAGTAATTTGGTCTTTAACTTGAAAAACTTAAACTACCCCCATAAATAATATTAACTTTCAACTACTGATAAACTCAGAACAATGTATCTGACTATAATTCCGAGTTTCTCAATTCGGACTAGCAACTGTTAGCCCATGTGCTAAGTTGTTTTGTTTTGTTTTTAATGTCAACTTGACACAGGCTAGAGTCATCAGAGGGAGCCTCAAGTGAGAAAAAGCCTCCATGGGATCAGGCTGCAGGCAACCTTGTGGTGTATTTTCTTAATGACTGATGAGGAGAGCTCAGCCCTCTGGGTGGTGCCATCCCTGGACTGGTGGTCCTGGGTTCTACAAGAAAGCAGCTGAACAAGCCATGAGGAACAATCCAGTAAGCAGCACCCCTCCATGGCCTCTGCATCATCTCCTGCCTCCAGGTTGCTGCCATGTTTGAGTTCCTGCTCTGACTTGCTTCTTTGGGTCATGGTGTTTTATCACAGCAATAGCAACCCTCAGACAGCCTATGTGTGCACCAAAGACAATCCTACTTGGTAGAGAATGACTGTCTCAAAGCTGAGCGGGTGTTCTTTTTTTCTAGTGTCGTCACGTTCCAGATCAGGGAGAATTATATTTAGTGCACATCATAATACTTTCACCTGGGTCTCTGATATTCACCTGTGGGTACCAGCACATGCGTGCGCATGTATGTGTGTATGCATGTGCACATGTGTGCACGTGTGTGTGACCACTACCCCTTAATCAGTAGTGGAGTGGCTACATAACTTAACCTCCTACTTTCATGAGTGGAAGGGATGATGAAGATAATTTTCTAAACTGGATTTCCTTCTGTGCTAAAGCCTGTTTCCACAGACCTCACAGTCTGAAATCCTTTTCCTCTCAAGTCAGTCTCTACCACAGACTAGTTAGAAACGGGAAGGTATAAACACGGTTTCCCATACCATAGCTCTGCCCTTGCTAACTAAGTCCCCACTAGCTTCTAGAACAATGATTGTGAGATCCTTCTAATCTCCAAAGTTTAGGTCTGAACACACTTATCCTTTTCCTTAACTCAGTGGATCTCAAAGCCTTGGAAGCCCTGGAGTCTGACTCTTGTGTGCTGTCAGCCTGCTGTGGGACTCAGAATGTCATCCTGGCAAAGGCAGGCAAGAGACTCACATACCCGCTGAGCATTCACAAAGAGCTTGTGGATGATCCGGCCTGCATGGCCTCTTCCAGCTCCAGTGACGGACACTTCAGGATGCTCCAGCAGGCAGCTGACAAACCTAGAGGAGGCAGATGGGAAGGAAAGGGGTGTTCGTGAGGCGGCCTGAGCCTCATCCGGGTGGATTCCAATGACAACTCCTAAACCCACCCATGGAAAGCGGGAAGGACAGAAATGCCTGATCCTAAGAGAACTGAGTGTCTCTGTCTCTAGTCAGAGGGGCAGGACTTCTTCATTTTGTTCTTTCATTCCTGGGTTTCCATCAATAGCCCTGGCTAACCTGGACAACTCACCATGTACCCCAGGCTGGCCTTAAATTCAAAGTAAACCTCCTGCTGATTCAGCTTTCCAAGTACTGGGATTATAGCCAAGAGCCACCATGCCATCACACCTCAGAATTTTTCAGAATTTTTATATTTTTTCTAGTAGACTAGCAGCTTGTCCTGCAGACAGCCAGAGGCACACAAGGAACAGTACCTCTCAAGGTCTTCTTTTTCTTCCTCTTGCTCACATTTCTCAGTTCCAAACTTGGCCTTCAGGGACCGGGCTCGGGCTATGATAGCTTCCACGTTAGTGATCTGCAGGATGATTTCCTAGTGGAGAGAGA
>CABHPP010000839.1:15220-71082 GCA_902168425.1 Peromyscus attwateri
GCAAAGCTACACAGAGAAACCCTGTCTCGAAAAACCAAAAAAAAAAAAAAAAAAAAAAAACCCTTTAGGAGCCAAGGAGACGGCTCAGCAGGGAAAGGCCCTCGCCACCCAGCCTGACACCCCGCGTCAAGGGTGGAAGGAGAGAGAACCAATTCCTTCCTGACCTTCCTGACCTCTATGACATGCATGCACACCATCTTCACCATCCCATAAATAAATGTAAGAAGAAAATTTTAAAGTAATTACTGCTAGGTGGGGAGAGAACTCTTGGTAAGACCCTGACACAACACTTACTTCCAACTTCTTGTCTTCAGGACTGGGAAAGTGCAGAACTTTGCTGGAATGGGCTATGATCTGCTTTATAATTTTCTTAACTGAAGGAATGTTTTCCAGACTTTCTGTTATGAAAAGATAAAAAAAACAGTTAAAAAGGAAACTAAAAACACTTCTTTGGAAACGCACTTAGGGACTAATCAATTGTGACATTTACCTTCTTCCTTTACCTTGAGAACAGCTGCATGGATCACACACGGCAGGAGGTGCCGAGCTAGGTCTGCAGGCTTCTGCATGGCCAGGTAGTGCAGCACCTGCAGGAGAGGCAGGGGACACAGAAACTGCAGTGGCATCCCCAGGGCACAGCAGCCTGACACTGACTCACGCCTGCCTCTTCCCCAGCTAAACAGCAGCCATGGCAGCGGTGAGGGTCTGCCGCTAAAACACTTGGGAATGTAGTAACTACTTTTACACATTTTCCTGTGTCTTTATGCTATGCATGCAAACTAGGACCATGCAAAGAGAATGAGGACGATCTGTAAGTCACAATACAACAGGACAGTTAACAGCAGAGTGCTTTCAATCTAGGATTTTTTTTAGGGCATTAGATATACTAATACTAAATGTGTAAATACTATCTTGTAACTATTTTCTCAGTATTTCTAAAGATTGCTAGTGGCCTTCCACAATCTGCTTCCTTTTTTAACAGAAACTCTATTATTTCTTCTTGTAAACATAGACATGTGTAGTACATGGACCCTCCCTTTAGTTGACAGCAGGAAATACAAGCATCACCTCACAGTGGGGTTATGAAGATGTTCATGGGCCTCCACACATAACAGAGGTATCTCCCAGAACTTGTTTCCCTTCTGTCTTATGTCCACTCAAACACAGAAATACAGATGGAATTTCTTCCTTAAAGAATAATTTATGTACTTTTTATAGTTTGATCATTTAATGATGGTAGACTTTTATTACCGTTGGTCACTTAGAAGACAAACCTCTTGGCTCGTCTGTGAGGGTTGTCTATCTCAATTAGGCTGACTGAGGTATGAACCTGGACCTAACTGTAAGTGGCACCATCCCATGGGCTGAAGAAGTGAGCTGAGCGCCAGCATTCACTCTGCTTCCTGACTGTGGATGCCATGTGACCTTTCACAAACAGCTATCTAGTTGCCCCAACAACTATGTGTTATAGAGACACTGAGAAGCCATCTTTACTGCATACTAGATTTCTACATGGATTGGCAAATTTAGTAGTCTGTTTCATTAGAGTATTGAAGCACAAATACCACACTGTTTAAATACAAACCCAGTCCTGTTCCCTGATGATTCTTCCTTTTCAGTCAAGTTTGAGCTGTTTTTACATGCTTTTTAAAAAGAAGAGTTCACTCATTTAACACAGTTCAACACTGTACAGTCAGTAGGACAGCCAAACACGAGTATTTTCACCACTCTAAAAAGAAATCCACTTATGGCCAACTGTGTATCAACTCCACATCTGAGGCTGTTATGTTTACTTTTCCAAATGAACATTAGTATCAACTAAAGTGGCTACATAATAACATCTTTTGGTATTTTTGTTGTAATTATGGTGAATTTACTGATTAATTGAAGGTAAAACTACCTTTTTTGAGACAGGGTTTCCCTGTGTAGCTTTGGAGCCTGTCCTGGAACTCACTCTGTAGACCAGGATGGCCTTGAACTCAGAGATCCACCTGGCTCTGCCTCCTGAGTGCTGGGATTAAAGGTGAGCGCCACCACGTCTGGCCCGGTAAGATGATTTTAATGATGTTCTATGTATTTAAGTGTTTTTTTATGGTTTTCTTCAGATTTTAAGTATTTCCTGTTAAGTTTATGACTAGTTATTTTATATTCCTCTCATTTATATAATGATGAGAAAATTAATATACATCTTCTGAGTGGCTATTTATTTGTATACAAAAGTTCTACTAGTTGCTATACAGACAACTATGTTTTGGGCCCATGTTCTGATTGGGCTGTTTGATCTACTGTTTAAGTTTTTTGAGTTCTTTGTACATTCTAAATATGAATTCTCTGAAACATGAAGACCTTCTGAAGCTCTTCACTGTCATGAGGTCTCAATAGTCAACTGCTAGCCTCATTTCCTGAGTGACTGGAGTCCTTGTCAGGAAGTCCTTACCTATGCTTCTATCCTGAACTGTTTCCCCTTAACTTTTCTTTTCTTTTTCTTCCTCTTCCTCTTCCTCCTCCTCCTCCTCCTCCTCCTCCTCCTCCTCCTCCTTCTTTTTTTTTTTTTTTTTGGTTTTTTCAAGACAGGGTTTCTGTGTGTAGTTTTGGTGCCTGTCCTGGAACTCACTCTGTAGCCCAGGCTGGCCTCAAACTCACAGAGATCCGCCTGCCTCTGCCTCCCGAGTGCTGGGATTAAATGCATGCGCCACCACCGCCCGGCTTGGAGCTGATTTTTATACATAGTCAAAGTCAAGGATCAAGTTTCATTGTTACAAGTGCTAATATCCAGGTTTCCCAGCACCACGTGATGAGTGGTAGTTTCCTAGTCCTCTCTATTATATCACTAAAGTGTGGTTTATTCTTCTTAGAGCCCCATGAGTGTGTTTCTTTCTTTCCAGTCAAAATGAATCTTTCAAATATCTCCTATAGAGCTAGTTTGGAGGCCATGAATTCCTTCAGACTGATTTTTAAAAAATATTCTTTTAAAATTTTATATATGTATACAATTTATTCTTATCTCATCCACTCCTACTCCCTCCTCCTTCCAACTCAGGACCCACCAAGTCTATCCCTCCTGACTTCATGTCCCTTTTAATTTGATTTTCCATGTGGAATTTTAATTTCTCCTTTAATTATGAAAGACAGTTTTGTGGGTATAGTAGTCTGGGTTGGCAGCTGTCCTTTCAGAGCTTCAAATACATTATTCCAAGCCGCCCTAGCCTTGAAGGCTTCTGTTGAGAAGTCAGCTATGACTGACAGGCCTGACTTTACATGCACCTTGCCATTTCTCTCTTGCAGCTTTCAATGTACCTTCTTGGTTCTGTACGTTTACTATCTGGATTATAATACAATATGGAATGTTGTTGTTCTTTGGTGTTGTCTGTTTGAAATTCTAAATGCCTCCTGTTTATGGGTGGGTACCTCTTCACCTATATTTGGGGAAATTTCTGCTGTAATTTTAATGAAAATATTTTCTGTGCCTTTAGCATGAAATTCTTCGTCTATGATAATAATTCATAGATGTGGTCTTTTCATAGGGTACCACAATCTCAAATGTTCTGTTAGCACCTTCTTACTAAATTCTTGTTTCCAGCATTTTTTCCCGTTACTGAATTTCAATTTCATATCTTTTGTTGCCTTCCTAGTTCATTCAGCTGTTTAGTGGTGTCTTGGAATTCATTCAGGACTTTGTGACCTCTGACTTTATGTGTATATGTGCACCACATGTGTACCTGGCACCCAGATTCCCCTGGAACTGGAGTTACAGATGGCTGTCAGCCACCATGTGAGTGCTAGAAATAAATCCAAGTTCTATTTATTTATTTATCTATCTATCTATCTATTTATTTATTTATTTATTTATTTATTTTGAGACAGGGTTTCTCTGTGTAGCTTTAGGGCTTTTCCTGGAACTCACTCTGTAGCCCAGGCTCCCGAATGCTGGGATTAAAGGCGTGCACCACCACCACCACCACCACCACCACCACCACCACCACCACCACCACCCCCCAGCCAAATCCAGGTCCTCTTAAAGAGCAAGTGCCACTAACAGCTGAGGCGCCAGCACCATCTTTAAGACTTCTTTAAACGTATTTACAATCATTCTTTTTAATGACTCCAGATTTCACCTAATTCACTCATGTTGAAGGACATGACTACTGGATTCATGATTTTTTAAGCACTCAGGTTGCTATGGTTTCTTCCAGTTTCTTGTGTTTTGTGTTGAGATTTATGCACCTGGAGTTAAATACCCTTATTTGCTCATTGAAGTGTTTACAATGTTAAAGAGAGACCAGGTTATCGGAGGGTTTTTCTCTGCTAGAGTGGTGTTCAAGGTACGAGGCTCAGTCCCCTGTATATCCCCGAAAACAGAATACTGTGTGACTGCTCATTGAAGCCTGGATTCTTTTGGCATTCCTTCCTGGGCTCCACAAGGCTTGTCATACCCTGGGGTAAGCCTTCTCAGATCAGTTCACAGATCGCTGATCACAGCCCTGAACAAATCTGGAGGGACTGGACTGTGACTGTAATCTTTTCAAGGTCAAGTTCAGGTAACCGATGTTGGATCTGTCAGTGGGCAATCCTCCACAGGTCAGGTGACTGATGCTGCTCCAGTTCTGAGCTGTCACTCTGATGTTGTCATACCATTTGAAACCTGTCTAATTTCTTTACAGATCGTTTCTGAGTACATTTTCACCTTAGCACTGTGGGGTTCTCATGCAGAGTTCCTTTCCCACAGTCAAGAGGCATCTTACTGGCAGGTTGCAGTATGAAAGTAATACTTGAACACTTGCTCCGAATTTCCCAAGAGTGAGATTTACCCAGGGTAAGTCTAGGGTAGAGACGACTCCAAGCCTGTCACTCCTCCCTGCTGGTGCCATGTGAACTTTTCTCTCCTCCCTCCTTTAAAAGGCCTGTGCCGGCCTACAGACCTTGTCGCCAGTCTGCTATGATGCTTCAGTAAAATGAAACTATGTATATGTAGTGCTTACAATACCAATGCTGCATTTTTGCTTTTAAACGTGTTTTATATGTGTGTGCCCTGCCCTTCTCTATTCTGGCAACATCACAACCGTAAAGTGCCATCTTCTGCAGTTTCTTTAACAAAGTAGCAGTGGGAGGTGGACCGTCATCTTTCGTTTCTTTAGAGTACTTAATCTTCCCCTTATTTACTTTTTTCTCCTTCTTTTTCTGTCCCTAAGGGGTACCCTCTCTTTTCTACAGACAGCCATGTATTACTTAAAGGTCCTGAGAAATTCACCACTGACTTCATTATGCATGAACATGAAAGACCACTTAGGACAAACCCAAAGGATGTGTCAATCACTGGACACAGTCCAGCCTCTTGATCAACCAAAAGACACGTGAACAACAGATATCCGAGGCTGGGGCCAGGATAACATGGCTTACAGTTAACTACAGTAAATGCACCCCAGTAACACAGTTGTCTACTATTATAACCAAGTATCATGTACACACAAGGCTGGATGTGCAATACTTTTACACAGCTGGCAGAACCTCACACAGGTGTGTATGAACCTTGCCCTCTGATGTTCTGATAACTAAAACACAATGGGGCACCAAGGTCTTATCTTCTGTGACCATCCTGACCTGGGGTCCTGCAGTATCATGACGCAGCATCTAACAGTGATGGCTTCTCTCCAAGGCTCCACTGTTGTCCCTCCCTTGACTTTCAGGACTGCTGCCCCTCTTCCTACATCCACAAGCTTACAGCAGAGGCAGCACCCCTGGGATCTGGCTCATTTCCTTACTCACTGTCAGTCTGAAGATCTCTACCATTTCTATCTCTAATAATGCTGGAGGCATGGATTTACTCACTGTTAAATTTACTCATGGGGATGATGGAAGGGTCAATCAGGAACCAGGGAGGCCCACTATTCTCTAGAAGTACAAGCATTTTTTGTTTTGTTTTGTTTTTGAGACAGGGTTTCTCTGCATAGCGCTGGCTGTTCTGGAACTCATTCTGTAGATCAGGTTGGCCTCACCCTCACAGAGATCCTCCTGCCTCTGCCCCTCAAGTGCTGGGATTAAAGGCATGTGCCACCACCACCGGGCCCGAAAGCATTTTTTATACGCAAAAAGTTTGATTGTTTCTCCCTTTTCAACTAAAGGGAGAAACACAGGGATCTGATCCCTGTGTTTCAATATTTCCCTAGTAATTTTCAATGAATTTCTTAGGACATGCTCATTTTTATCATCTCTGATATAAAGTATGAGACACTACCATGCAAGAGTTCTATATAAACCACAGCTGTCTTTACAACTATCTCTAAAACACTAACTATGACATTAGGTGCACAAAAGCTTATAGAATTTCAATGTTTTGCTTGTTAAGTGTGTGCAAACTCTCCTGTCTAAGATTTAATAATAATTTCCTATTACCTTTTCGGCCTCTCGGGTGTCATCAAACAGTCTCCTCTGGCGTCTTGCTGGAATGGGCTTAGCAGTTTCCCAAGCTTCCACCCACATGTTGCTGGGGATCTTCATGCGGGCACTCAGCTCTCCCTTCAGCACCACATTGCCCTTCTCGTCAGTCACCTCCTCTTCAATGTAGTCCCTCGGAGAGTACCACCTCACAAAATCTTCCAGAACACAACCTGGATTAGCTGCCTAAGGCGGAAATTCAGCAAAAGAAAGTTAAGGAAAAAAAAAAAAATCAACATTTACTGACAAGCCTATTTGCAAAATCACATTCACACTTTAAGTTTGAATAAGCACATTTAAAATGGGAGATGTTTACAGGGGGAAAATTTTCATATGATGACTTTGTACAAACTTTGTAGTATAGCTACTCAGTACTTAACAAAACAGTAAATAAACTCAAGTGTGGTAAATTACATAATGCACAGCTCAATCAGAATACCACAGTGACAGAAACTGTATTTTTCTCCTCGGTTAGTCAACACCAGCACTGCAATAAATATCAGCTAGCCTCACCCATGTTCTATTATGCAACCAAACTCCAAGGTTCCATGTAAAAACACCAGCATCTAAGCTTCCAAGCTGTTAAGGAACTGAAACCCCACTACCATTGTTCAGGCTTCTAAAAGCAAACAAAAAAGTTCCAATCACTGCACAAGTACCTAGAATTAACAATTATTTATGCCAAAATCTTTTCAGCAATTCTACTTTCAAGCCTCGAAGATAAAGAGCCTCACAATGCTTTTGGTCAAGTGTCCAGTATTATTCACAGAGTACTAAGGATGGGTATGGTAAGCACTGTTGGTGAGAACAGTCTGTTTCAAATGTGATGGCTAAACTTATGGGGTTTAAAGTCTAGCCTGAGCATCCCTCAACTAAGGAGTTCTTCACTAATTCTAGAATCTATTCTTGTAAGGCAGCGCCACAGTCTGTGACAGTGACTAGGAATTTATGCAGAGGTCTGGATCCTACCCTGGCAGCACATGCATCTGAGTAAAGACAGTGTGATGGCTATCTTTGAACCCTGACTCATACACAAAGTAAGCTTAATAGAAAACAATATTCAACTCCTGTGTTACAGCCCTCTCCTGCCCTAAGTTCTTAGTAATACACCAGGCTGGACGACACTACAGCCATGGCTTATCTTCTCTTAGCTGTTAAAGGATTTATCACAAGGAGTGGCCCAGAGTAAATCCTTATGATGTATGGATGCTTCGTGGCACACATCCAGTCCCACCCTGGAATCTCTAAGCAGCTTTAATAATAAATTGCTCCTATGCAGAAAGAGAAAGGCAACCCATATATTTAGAGCAACTATTTACTTTTAAAAGCATCTATCCCACACAGCTGTGTTTCTAAGAACCACCTTACACATGTGCCTCTACCAACTGGTTAAAACAATGTTATAAATAGATTTGGAGGTGCCCGGCTTCATCCAAAAGCATTTAACCAGCCGCAGTTCTGTCCCTACACAATGTTAAAAGAACTGCATAGTTCCAGTCTGTAATATCTTCCTCTGCACACCTCTGCACAGAGAAACTAAACTAGAAGACAGCCAGAGGTCGGAAGGAAACTGCAGCGGGGTGCACATTTCTTGCTGTACCCATCCGCACCAGCTGACTCCCTTCTTTTTGGTCTTATCCAGAGAGAAATTTGGCTTCTCTTATCCACCGTGTCAACTATTTTCAATACTGCACAGCAGAATGAAAGTCACAAATTTCTGTTATTTTCAAGCTCTTATGGGAAAATAAGTCGAGAAGAAAAGGCCCCCTTTTCTTGTCACTGACCTCTAGCAGGTAGGGAAGAAAGTGGGAAAGGTAGTCATGCAGTGCTTATGTTTAAAAAGAAAACACAAGTATTTCAGAAAGAAACCAAACTCCGGCCATCCTTCAGGACAGATGTGGACTGAGACGGGCTATGAACTGGGGAGACAGAGGCCACTGTGATGGAAGAGAAGTTCAGAACTTCACGAGTAGATAGGGAAGCCTTTGGCCCACTGGCCTCCCCATCTGAGTTCTTGTTCACATTCAGGTTGAGTATTCTGTAAGCCAAAATACATGGGGCTGGAAGTGTTTTGAACTTTTTTAGATTTGTGAATTTTTACAGACACAAAATGAGCTTAGAATCAAGTCTAAACATGAAATTCATTTACTTTTCATGTACACCACATATATATACACACACTATGAAATTTTGTGTATGAAAGTCTCACAGTGTGGAATTTCTACTTATGGTGTTAGGTCAGCACTTTAAAGTGTCACCTAAGCATTCATCCAAGCCCACAATAACCTCCTCCAGGTAGCAAATACTGACTCTTCCAAGAAACTTCCCATAGCTAGTCAACAAGTCAGTTACGTCTCCGACCCTGCATTCTTTGATGACTAGTCAGTTAGACATAGATCTTCTCTCATAAGCTCAATAGACTAAATACTGTATCTCCCTCTACGTACTCAGTGTGTGGCGCCCAAATGTTTGTTGAGTAATAAAATTCACATTAAACCCCAAGAGTTTCCTAAAAGCCTTAAATTGGCCATCCAGCCTGGTCTACAGAGTAAGATCCAGGACAGGCACCAAAATTACACAGAGAAACCCTGTCTCGAAAAAAAAACAAAAAACAAAACAAACAAACAAAAAAGCTTTAAACTGGTTAAGCACACACAAATGAAAAAACATCCCTACCACAGAGAGAATTTATTCAATTCTCAGTTTTGGAAAGCAGGTTAATTTTCTTTTTTCAAACCTAAGAAGTTGTATCTGGTATGTCCTTTGGGGGCTGAGATAGCGTTTGTAATAAGTAGTAAATCCAAACACTTAAAAAAGACATGGCCTTCATGTCATAGTTTCATCCCAGAACAGCTGAAAGTAGACCCTGCGCTCTGAAGTGTGACCCACCTTAAACGACTCCATATCGGAAAGCAGACAGGCACTCTGCATGCGTGCACGGAGGTGCGCCCCCTCAGCAGATGTCCCTAATTTAGCTAAAACCTCAGACTGCTCTTCCAGCAAATCTTCTGTCATGGGTGCTGGTTCCTGTGAAACACAAAAGGACAAAGTTACCAGTGGCCCCTTTTAGACAAAGTAGAACCATAAAAATAGAATAAAGAGTTATTTCTAGTCATGTAGTCATAGCATACACATTTGAAAGAATTCAGAGAAATGCAAAATTTAACAATCCTCCATTTAAAAAGTAACAAATGAAGAATAAATGACTCTCTGGTGTCCTATCCCTGATGGACAAGACTACCAAGTTTCCCTTGTCAAGAACTCAAAGCTAAGATAGGGACTGGCATTTACTGCATACATTTCTGCCTATTAATGGTAGAGAAATGAAGTCCTAATGATTATGTCATCACAAACTGCAACAAAAGGTTTTAGTGCAAAAAATGGGCTGAGACTGATCACTGTTAGAATGATCAGTACTGATGTGAAGTCACAAAGGTTTGTTTCTTTGTTCTAGAGCTACCATCCACCACTTTCAGTTAACAACAATTAAGTACCAGGTAAGCCTCACTGACACACAGGGTGGACAATGATTGGAGAGGCAGGATGGCATAGTGGTTCAGATAAACAGTCCCCAAGGCAGTAAGTCTATACTGGAATCCCATTATGGGACCTCATTCCTTTCAGAGGCTCTTTCTGAAGGCTAAGTCCTGGTACACATTTAGTAAACACTAGCAGTTACAAGAAAAACACATATAAACCTCATTCTCTCCCTTAAACTAAATATGATTATTAAGCAGACAGGTTTACAAATTATATGAGCTTTTACTGAAACACAACACTTCAGAGCAGAGGCCTTCACTCCTGCTATTATGGAGCTATTTTTATAGCTGTGAAGTCACAGGAGGGAAGAGAAGGTTTGGAAAAATTACTAAATAATAAATATGAATGAAACACTAGTACAGTAATATACATGAATCCAAAACAAAACGATGCTGAAAGGGTTAGCCATATAAACACACAGTGTAGCTAGGCGTGATGGTACATGCCTATAATCCTAGCACTTGGGAGACGGAGGCTAAAGGATCTGGGGTTTAAGATCATCCTTAGCTTCACAGTCAATTCAACACCAATGGGGGCTACATGAGACCTGACTCAACTTTCTCCTTCTCCCCACATCAAAAGCCAAGAATATTTCTGTCCTAGTTAGGTTTGCTGTAGCAATGCTGGCCAAAACCACCTTGAGAAGGAAAGAGTTTATTTTATCTTATAATTCTCAAGATCCATGGCTGAGGGAAGTCAGGGCAGGTATTCAGGGCTGGAACCTAGCAGCAGAAACTGAAGCTGAGGCCACAGAGTCATGCTGTTTCAACTGATTGCTCTCTGACTTGCTCAGCCTGCTTTCTTATACAGCCCAGGACCACCTGCCTAAAGGTGGCACCATCCAGTAGGCTGAGCTTCCTTCCCAACATCAATCATTCACCAGGAAAACGTCTTATGGAGCCAATTCCTCCAGTGAGGTGTCCTCTTCCCTGGTGACTCTCCTTTGTGCCCACATTGACAAAAACTAATCAGGAAAAAACTGTATTATCCTGTGAACATATAATACAAATGGTTCCATTTATATTTTATTTATTTATTACTGTATGTGGACCCATGATATATCAAGTAAAGGGGATCACATACAATAATCACATGCATTGTTGGTGAGGATACAAATCAGATCGACCACTTAGCGACAGAGTTTCATAATAGTTACAAAAACATTTCATGATATATAAACCAGTCAATTCACAGGAAATCATGGGCAATAAACATTGAAGGATGCTTAGGTTCATCAAAACTCAGGAAAATAGCCAGGCATGGTGGTGTACACTTTAAATCAGCAGTCAGGTAACAAAAGCAAGCAGATCTCAATGAGTTCGGGGCCAGCCTGATCATCACAGTGATCAGGGCTACATAGTAAACCCTTTCTCAAAAAAGAAAAAGAAAAAAGAAAAGGTCAAGGAAATAGAAGATACTGCACCAGTATACTACCGACAATGACACTGGCTGGAAATGTGATTTATGAAAGTGAAATAAAATATAAGTAATTTCAGTGCTAGAACCTTATTGTACTTTCTTGCTAAACTGCCATGGCTATACTGTGTTAGCACACACTAAGCATGTCATCATATGAGAAAGGAAGAAAGTGAGCGTTTATGTTTCCATACCCTTTAATTTACCACCGATGAGAATGTAAAACAGGTACAACCTTTTTTTTTTTTTTTTTTTTTGTTTTTTTTTGAAAAGGGGTTTTTTTTTTTTTTTTTTTCCCCTTTCCTGAAACTCATTTGGTACCCCAGGCTGGCCTCGAACTCACAGAGATCCGCCTGGCTCTGCCTCCCAAGTGCTGGGATTAAAGGCGTGCGCCACCACCGCCCGGCCAGGTACAACCTTTTTAAAGGGAACTTGATAACATCTATCCACTTACCTAGGAATGCCATTTTTCTCATGTAATGGCAGGGACTCATGATACAGACCACTTAAAAGAACAAAACCTCGCAAATGACATGCACCATGATCAACAGGAATAATTAAATAAGCTGTAGCTCTTCCATGTATTAGAATATTATGCAGCAATTATAAATGGCACAGATGTACATATAATGTTAAGAGGTGACCCTCAAAACAGGATAAACAAAGAGCTCAATATCAGTGCACACATTCAGAAACAAATCAAATCCTAAGTATCAATATGCACACATGAATGCAAAGAAACAAGTGTAGAAACATTAACTTAAACTAGTAATAATAGTTACTTCTGAGGATAAGAGCTGAACTAGTGGGCAGTAGCTTGCTATTTTTACAATAATAGGTACTCACATATCACTTATGCAAAAGCCAACGACCAAAAATGTTTGAAGAAATAAAAACAATCCTAATTGAAGGGCTATTATTTTTGTTCTTTCCATTCCATATTCTTAGAGTATTCCATACTCAGTTTAAGAAATAATAATCCCATGAGGCTCAGGGACCACTGTGGAAGAGGAAGACCAAACCTAATTAGCATCTCTGGACCTGACAGGCCACTGCACTCACTGGTTCACAGCAGCTGTAGCTGCCTGCACAGGATCAAGCCAGTCAACATTCCAACATGGAGTGGGAAGGAGTTCATGAGTTCCCACCCATGACTGAGGAGCCATGGACAGGCGATGGCTTCCAAAGAGAAGAGAGTCAGTTTTCCTTTAAGGGTGTGGCTCCTGGTAGGCCAACCATGTTCCAGTGGATGGCTCCAGACCCAGGAGTATATGGGCAAAAAAAAAAATGGAGTTGATGGGCTATTAAAAAAAAAAAAAAGGATACAAAGCTAGGGAGGATAGGGAAGGTCCAGATTCTAGAAGTCAGGGGGAGGAGGTGAGAGTGAGTATGATCAAAACACACTGAATGGAATTCTCCAAGAATTAATAAATCACCTTATATATGGTGAGTACTATCTATTAAAGCTTCAAAACACCACTCAGTTTCAGAGTGACAGACCTGAAAGTACCACAATTCACTTCAATTCCAAACCTAAACAGACTTTAAAGAATCTCCCCTAACACCAAAGGACACTGAGTTGGAAGCCCTGGTGCACACACCTGGGTCACAGGAATGTAGAGAGGCTCTCCGTTCTGCAGCAGCGTGAGCTTCCCATGCTGGTGCAGGCGTCCTTCCGGCTTGAAGTTGGCTGTCTCCTTGGGGCCTCCTTTCTTACCACCCTCCTGCCCATTTCCTTTAAGGTCTTCAGTATCACTGAGGCATTCAAAGAATTCTTCTTCACTATCGCTCCAGGAATCCCAGGATTTCCCCACTTCTCCCTTTTCCTTCTCTGTGTCTCTGAGATGGTCCAGGCCTAGCTGGCCCCCTGAATATGCATTAGTTACATTATCTGAAGGGCTCGTCTTCTTCCCCTCATCACGTGCTTTCTTTCTTTCAATACAACAATTTAACATCTGAAGAAAACAGAAAAAACATTTATGGCTGAATTAGAGAAAAGCAAAATGTATCAACTACTTGGGTATTTCTTTCTACTCTTTCCCAGGACCTTGCTAAGAATTATAGGGATTATAAGCAACCCAGGAGCAGCACAAGGAAAACAGCCTATATAAGGCATTACTGCACTTAAGTGTTACCTTAAGCTTTGTGTGTGTGTATGTGTGTGTGTGTGTGTGTGTGTGTGTGTGTGTGTGTGTGTAAACAGTTACCTGTAGTTTCTGATGGAGTAAACAACATCTTAGATCTGGTGGTCCACTTGTTAGTCTACCAAATAAAGAGAAACAGAGCTTAGTTTAGTAAAATTCTATCAGATAAGCCTACTTATACACGGCCATATTTCTAGCTATATTGTTACAAAGCTAAAACTAGATTTCTTTACATAAGCAATCCAGCTTCCAGGTAGGTATATACGATTAAAAGTTTAAACTTAGTTTATCCTCCTAGCTCACAATCAACAGCAAATAAGAGACACGTGAAACCTAAGGGCAAACTCACAACAGCTTCCAAGCTAATGAGAAACTTGAGTCTCTAAACCCCCACAGGAAGTACCAAGTACACAGTACTTTGCACACCACACAAACTAAAGTCATCTGTGCATTCAGCTTTCAATTATAAGGTGTATTCTCCTTATACAAACCAAGGTCTCTCTCCCTGGACTCCCTCTGGTTCTAAACGACTAGGTTCTTCTACTCTGTGCTTCTGCATGTGTGATAACTTCCAGAGCAAACAGTCAAGAGAAAATCCAGATCAACAGAGACTGCACACTTCCTAACACAAAGCACTGTTGGGTCAGTGGCCATGTTCCACTATTCACACCACTTCCTCCTTAGCATGGGTAGACAAGCACTAGCCTAAGTACGGGCATGTATGCTCAGTAAACGGTCTATTCAATTAGTTAAGTGTCCATATACAAATATTCTAGGTAATGTTTAGTGCCTGAACTTATAAAATATATGTACAGATGACTTAAGAAATACAAAGAAGAAAAAAAAAGTACCTTCACACCTGGGAAAACTATTAACAGTTGCCTATATTTTTCTCCAATCTTTTTTGCTACACCTACATATTAGCATAATTGAAAGCATCCTTTATGTATTACCATAACTAATCACTAAGTTTCTATGACTTAATCTTGTTTGTTCGTTGAGACAGGGTCTCACTGTAGCTCTAGCTGGCCTGGAACTTGCTTTGTGGAGCACACTGACCTTGAACTCACAGAGATCTGCCTGCCTCTGCCTCTTGCCTCCTGAGTGCTGGGAAAAAGGCATGTACCACCATGCCCAACATAGTTTCTACGTTAAGGTTCTTGAGGGCTGCAGATGTAGCTCAGTGGTAGAGCACTTGCCTAGCATGTATGAGGCTCTGGGTTCAATCCCAAATACACCACCTTAAACAAAACAAAAAAGATTCTAGAAGAAAACCTTGTAGACACGAAGCACAATTTAACCATTCTGCTGACATTTGGTTGTCAGGCCTTTTCTCCTATTGTAAATGGACTGCACTGAACACCTCTGAGTCACGCTGGATCCACATTTCTTACTACTTTACAGGAAGAATTCCTAAAAGAAGTCAGGTGTTTGCTAATTAAAAAAA
Source organism: Peromyscus attwateri (assembly GCA_902168425.1). NCBI lineage: Eukaryota > Metazoa > Chordata > Mammalia > Rodentia > Cricetidae > Peromyscus > Peromyscus attwateri. Next base: position 30,200 of record CABHPP010000839.1, read on the forward strand.
AAATACTACCTAACAATTGGAAATTAAAATTATTACCCTGGAATCAAAAAGTTGTTTTCCCATCTGAAGCGCATTTCAAGAACAAATTCCTGCCAGAGATGTGCCACTCCCTTCAGCCCTCCATGGTAGAAATTGATCATACAGAGACACAAGGCCAGTTTGTATGTTAAACTGTCCGAGGGTGCAGACTTGAACTGATTGTACAGAGTCTAAATGTAACAAAAGAGAAACAAACAAAACATGTTAATAGCAAATCTGCATACATAAATAAACAGTCTGAGAAGAGTCCTATCAAAGGTAACCAGTGAGAATCTGCTGCAGAACAAATAATGATTTGGCATGAACTCTAAAATAAGGGTACTCTGACAGCTATGCACAGTACCTTTTGCCTCCTAAAAGCTCTTGCTACCCAAAACAGGGATCTACGCAAAAGCAGGTCGTTATCTGAGTGGCTGTGAACTCCATTTAATTTTCTAAGATTTTATTTTTGGGGGGTAGATGGGATGGGGCGGGATTCAAGACAGAGTTTCTCTGTGTAACAGCCCTAGCTGTTCTGGAACTCGCTCTGCAGACCAGGCTGGCCTTGAACTCACAGAGCCCCACCTGCCTCTGCCACCCAAATGCTGGGGATTAAAGGCATGAGCCACCACCACCTGGCTCCAAGACAGTTTTTAAAATGAAGAGATACTTAAGTTACCATACTAGACATTCATCAAACCTCTAGAAATTAAGTGCATTTAAAATATTTTAATGTGGAACTCCAACTTACATAGTCTTCACCCTCTGGTGGAGGGTTGCTAGTGTCTACTGAAGTAGCTGCATCTAGCGGCTTCTCAGAGGCAGCATCTGGGAACAAGAACTGGGGAAGGGATAGTACGGGTTAAACTTGCCTGCTTTGCTGAGTTTTCATTTTCTTTCTCTTCATTTTTGAGAGACAGGGTCTCACTATATAGCTTTAGCTAACTTGGAACTCAATATGTAGACCAGGATGGCAAAGAACTCACAGAGATCCGCCTGCTCTGCCTCCCAGGTGCTGGGACTAAGTGTGTGAGCTACCAACCACAACTGGCTATTCTGTTGATTTTTATGACCCATAGAAGACACTGTCAGACTTTCCAGTGGATTTGCTGTTAAAATTATGGAAATGTTCTTACTGTGGTATCCAGCTGATTCTATATTCTGTCAAAAGAAAAATGTTTTCAGTAATATACAAAATTTCAGAAAAATTTCATTCAAATAACCACTTGTTTCTGTGAGCTGAACAACAGCGAAGCAAAAATCTCATCACCTTGATTCCATACTCATCAAATGATACTACATCTTGTGTAAGTAAAAAATAGGGGCTGGAGAGATGGTTCATCCGTTGAGAGCATCCGCTGTTCTTCCAGAGGCCTGAGTTCAATCTGCAACAACCACCTGGTGGCTCACAATCATCTACAGTGCGATCTGATGCCCTCTTCAGCATAAGGGTGCACATGCAGATAGAGCACTCATGTACATAAAATAAATAAATCTCTAAAAAAAATGTGAATATCTTTAGAGTCAAAACTGTAACAGACAACCTAAAAGTGCCTCTGTATTTAGGTTGAACCTGTGGTAATTCATCCACAGGGTTTAATGTATGAAATGCTAAAGGCATGGTATGACAGACCCCTTAGAAAATGAGGAGCGTGAGCCTGCAATGGCCAATGAATATATCTTCCCTAAGTTAGCACAGTGTGTGTGTGTTCAGATATCAATGTGATGGGAGGTTTCAGTGTCAATGACAAGTGACTGTTTAATCTGCACTCAAAACCTTTAAAGTTACTGTTTTTGAAGATAAAGTTTCACTATAAAGTCTAGCGGAGACTAGAACTCATGATCTTACTGCCTTAGCCTTCCAAGTGCTAGGCTTACCAGGCCGTAAGGATACTTTTTTAAGGAATCTTCTTTATAGAATATACTTTCTTTAATTAGTATCCAAACTGTTTTCTGATATTGTTACCCAATAATCTATCTTCTCTGCCACATAAAACATGCTCAGACTTCTTAGGTTTGGTTTTTTTTTTTTTGGTTTTTTTTTTTTTGGTTTTTCAAGACAGGTTTCTTTGTGTAGCCCTGGCTGTTCTGGAACTCACTCTGTAGACCAGGCTGGCCTCGAACTCATAGAGATCCAACTGCCTCTGCCTCCTGAGTATTGGGATTAAAGGTGTGCACCACCACTGCCTGGCTACCTTTTAGTTTTTTAACCAATATTTAACAGACTTATAAAAATTAAAGTAACTACTAAGTGCCAGTAGAGGGACATTTACAAACACTATCCTATTCTCACGTTACCTGTATTTATAATGTACCTTGTTCAGAAAATGTCAAGACATATGCTAAGGTCAGCCTCCCGTCCACATACAGCATTCCCTTCCCTTCATTACACTATACTTGAAGAGTATAGAGTATAACTACAACTGAAATACGAACAGCTATCATTAAATAAAAGGTCTATTACATGTCAGATAGTACCACACATGGCCCTTTAATTTTACAACAATCTCTAGCTTCATTTTTTTACCTGGTCATTTTGAGGCAAGGTCTCTCTATGATGCATTTCTGGCTGTCCTAGACTGGCTATGTAGACCAGAACTCACAGAGATATGCCTGCCTCTGCCTCCTGAGTGTTGGGATTAAATGCGTGCACCACCATCCTTGACTATCAGCTTCATGTGAGAGATGAGAAAGCCGTAGTGACTTGTTTGATGTCAGGCGGGAAGTCAGTATTCGCCTACCCTGTGGCTCCCAGCCTGCACCATTCCAATTACATTATACCCAGGACCCATTTAAACCCTCTTCTCTGTTCCCTCTAGTCCATACTGTACAGATTTTTCTAGACTGTTCTCCTAAGAACATTTTGAAAGTTCAATCTCTATCACAAATGTGTTGTAAGAGTGTTAGACAGTAAGACAAAAGCGCAGTGCTACATCATGCAGGCTTTCTGCTACATGCCCGTCCTGACCCTGATCACTCCTGTGGAAGCACTCTACAAACACCACTGTTCAACATGCCCTCAGGCAGGAGAAAGCCTTAGGTTTGATCCCCAGCACTGCAAAGCAAAACCTCAGCTCCCAGTCCTGTGCTTGACTTAGCACCCCGTACCCTCTTGAGGAAGCATCCCGACTCCCACACGGGACTACACACACACACTTTCTGCTCTCTTCTCACTGCCTCCTTGTTCTGTGTGACGGTAACTCCACTCCTTCTCTCCACTAACTAGTGATAGTCTCTGAATGTGGAACTTAGTTTTATACTCTAAGCTCCCAATCCAGTGCTCGACCTAAAGAAGAACTGAACAGACAATGAACACGTGCTTATGCAAACACACATAAAAGCAAGGCAGCTACTTACCAACAGAATGGTATTGAGAACATCGTTGTTCAGTGGTGACTCTTCTCCTCTGTGCTTCCGTATTTTCTTCTTTGCAGTATGTACCATATTTGAAACTGATAATTTATGAATTGGAACTGGTGCTGGTTCGGTCAGCTTTGACAGAGCATGAGTTATATCAGCAACTTCTACAAAGTAGAAAGAAATGCAAATTATATCACCAAAAGTGGCAGGAAAAGCAATCAGTAAACTGATGACATTTACATGCTTCAGTTCTTTACATAAATGTTACATGCTCTCAGAATTATAAAATTATAAAGTTCTGACTCAAATGTTCAGCTTTACATGAAAGTGTGGGTATCACAGATATCACACAAATTATTTTCCTTCATGGGACTTCAAAATGAGTATCTAAAACTCTGCTTTTCAGAATACCTTATTACTATGTTTTTGGTGGGAAGAACTGACTAAATGCATTTGCTGTCTTAACAAGCTCTGGATACAGCCTGAAAAAAAAGGCAGCTGTGCAGTCCATCTACACTTGCTCCTCCAACTTAACTCAAAGTGATAAAATGCTGCCAGAATATCTGCCAAAGAGCAAGGGCAAGGCTTGTAAGGAATGTAAAAAAGGAAAATTAGGTCACCTTTTCCTTCTTCTTCAAATGTGGATCGTCCAAGAATCTCATCAGTTGATTCCTTTCGACGGCAAATTTTTAAAAATTCATTGACAAAATCACCTACAAAGAAAAAAAAAATCTTACTTGTTCTTGACATTTAAGTCCAAGTAATCAGTCCAACATAAGTGCATGTCTTTTAACAAAAGCTATAGGTAAGATATGGTTGGGAAGCCAGGCGGTGGTGGTGGTGGTGATGGACACCTTTAATTCCAGCACTCCGGAGGCAGAGGCAGGTAGGTCTCTGTGAATTCGAGGCCAGCCTGGTCTACAGAGTGAGCTCTAGGACAGCTAGGGCTGTTACACAGAGAAATTTTTTTTTAAAATAAAAAAAAAAAAAAAAAAAAAACTTTAAAGAAACATACTGTCATTAATAAGTATTATTCTAACAACATCAGCTGAATGTGACATGTTAGGTGATACAGAATAAAGGTAGGCGTGACTGAATAGAAGAAAGAGAAAACATCTCCATGTGTACTAAATGTAAGAGGGAAATAAGGAAAGGTTTCAGAAGAGCTGCAGAGATAACGCTTAAAAAAAAGGGCATAGAAGCACATAATCTCAGCAGCCAAGAAGCAGAGGCAGGCAACTCTCTTTGAGTTGAAGGCCAGCCTGAGCCAGGTCTACACAGCGAATTCAAGACTAACCAGGGATACACAGAGAGATCCTATCTCAAAGGGGGGGAAAAAAGATAAAGAAAATATAAAAAAGAGAAATAATTCTAGACACAGATTCTAAATGGCAATTACTATTTTTCAAGGTACTTTATATTTCACATAATCTTCAAATAACCTGCTAGGTGAACCAAAGTATATTTACATACCCCTTTCTCCATAAAATAGGTTTGCAGATGTGACACAACTTAGTTTAATGCCTAGCTGCTTCTTCTTTTTTAATTCTTTGTATCTTTCACATCATGCAATCTCAATCCCATTCATTCCCCATCCCTTTGTATCTGCCCTCTGCCCTTGCAACCTTCCCCACAAAACAAAATAAAATTTAAGAGAAAAAAAAAGGAAAAATCAATCTCATTGTGGAAGCTGTAGTGTGACACAGTGAGTCACACAGTAAACCCTTTTGTCCATATATCTATACTTGCAATTGTTCACTGCGGAGTCATGGTCTGGTCCAAAGCCTCTGGTTTCTGCTACACTATGCTGGGCCCTCACTGGGACTCCTCTTGGTTATCCTATTGTTGCCCTGTGTCGTGGAGATCCTGCAGCTTTGGGTCTGCAGAACCAGCCCCTTCATGTGCTCCAGCAGATCACAGATGTGGTGGACATTTAGGTGGGCCAACTCATAACCCTAGTTCTAGGCCTGGGTGGCAGCTGGGTTGGTCAGCCCGCCAGCTCTCCCCCACCTTCACCATCAGGGTGAGCACTCCGGCATTAATGCCCAACTTCTCAAACTGTGGTCACATAATTGAATGATTTCTACACACACACACACACAAATTGGAAACAGTAAAAGGCTTCTGAATGTGCAATGATGAAAAATTAACTCAAAATCAAACATAATAAATATGAGATGTTTCTGGCAGTGCTCACACATGCTGCATTGAGACTCCACTGCAGTCCTGCTTCTGAACATCCAGTATGCACTACACAAGATGCTGTGACTCCACATAACACCTCAGCTCGGCCACTCTACTGTATGCTATGCACTGCAGCATTTTTACTGGACATAAAAAGTTTTCTGCCTTTGTATAAACATAATGATATAATTACAGAAAAAGACAATATTTTCTTATCATTATTCCTCAGCATGAAAGGATAATATAAGTGTATCCTCAGACTATACTAATAGACTGTTTACTTTTAAAAACTGCTGAGTTGAGTTTCATAACAAATAGTTCAAGTGAATTTTGATTTGAGATTGGAACTGAACTTCCAACAATTTCTGAAATGACCCTAAACATAATCCTGCCATTTTATATTACATGTTTATGCAAAGCACCATTTTCAGAAGTGACAATTCCAGAACTAAAAAAATCAACTCTGGGGGCTGAAGAGATGGTTCTATGCTGCTCTTCCAGAGGATCCAGATTCTATTCTCAGCACCCACATAGCAGCTCACACTCTGTAATTCCAGTTCCAGGGGATCTGACACCTGCACACAGACATGCATGCAGGCAAAAATACCAATGCACATAAAGTAAAAATAATAAATCATTAAAATCAACTCTGCAAAATGTTAAAAATGCTAAGATTTAATTTTTTATGTGAAATTAAATAAGCACATCCAACTCATTAGTAACAAATTTGTTTCCCCTCTAATAAATAGTGAAGGTCTGTGTGTGTGTGTGTGTGTGTGTGTGTGTGTGTGTGTGTATGTATGTGTGTATATATATCAAAGAATCACCTTGAATAACCTTCTCAGTACATGTTTGATCTCTATACCTATTTCATAGATAGCTAGTATCATGTAAAGATACCTCCATGAAAAAGGGTCACAAGTGGAGGGAGTTGGAGCAGCCCTGCTCCAGGGCACACTAAGTCATGCTCTGTGCCCCCACAGCATAGACCCAGAAGGACATCAAAAGACAAAGAGGACTCAACTGAGGATGCAGACTGTGCAGGAAAAAAAGGTGACATAGTAACATAAGAAAAGCAAAACCAGATGTGAGACTATAATAGAGAATGCTGAAGTACAGATTCATTAAAGAAACCCTGCTATTCTGGTTAATAAAAGATGCACTGGAGTCGGGCAGTGGTGGCGCACGCCTTTAATCCCAGCACTCGGGAGGCAGAGGCAGGAGGATCTCTGTGAGTTCGAGGCCAGCCTGGGCTACAGAGCGAGTTCCAGGATAGGCTCCAAAGCTACACAGAGAAACCCTGTCTTGGAAAAACCAAAAAGATTTTTTGTAATTGGTAAAGACTTTTTTACAATGTATTAACTGAGGAGGTCATAAAAATGTAAAATAGTACTTTGAATAGGTGAAATAGGGCTGGAGAGATGGCTCAGTGGTTAAGAGCACCGACTGCTTTTCCAGAGGTCTCGAGTTCAATTCCCAGCAACTACATGGTAGCTCACAACCACCTGTAATGAGATCTGGTGCCCTCTTTTGGCCTGCAGACATACATGCAGGCAGAACACTGTATACATAATAAATAAATAAATCTTAAAAAAAAAAAAATATGTGAAATAAAGTATAAAAAATGTATTCAGGGTTCCAATCTGGAAAAGAGGCAGATATGTGACATTTCAGAAAGGGACATAATGATGTACCTTACCTAGTAAACACTGGGGGTTATCAGCTTTTCGAACTCTAACAGACCAATGGGGAGCTTGAACAGGATCCAAATCACTGGAATGGAATAAGACAGTAATTATGACCATCTCTGAGACTCATAAATGTGTCACTATGCAATGGAATGAGAACTAGAGAGTCCACACCCCTGGAACCGGAGCACCTAGGAGGCTGGGCAGGAAGCACCAATAGGAGGCCAAACCGGGCTACATACTGAAACCTTGTCTACAAAAAAAAAACCAAACAAACAAACAAAAAAAAAAAAAACAAAAACAAAAACAAAAAAACCCAGCAAAATAAAATAAATAAAATGCATTTTATCTAACATTCTATAAGGGGAAAAACAGTTCATGTTTCATCACCTCCCCTATCTTCTGGAGACAAGCTAGCCTCTACCTCTTAAGTCTTCAGCCTCAGCCTCCCATGTGCTGGGATTGCCGGTATACTCTACCACACCCAGCTACATTTTGCTTCGCTTAAACTTACTATTATCCAGACATATACTACCATTTAAGCAAGTTGTTAAAAATATAAAATCTTAAGACATGAAATTCTAAGACCAAAATAAACAGATTACCAAGATCAAAACAAAATTTAAAAATATAAAAATTATGAGATTCACATTAATAACCAAATGAGACAAATACATTAAAGAATACAATAGAAAATAAGAAACAAGCATGCACAATTGTCTTTTTTAGATTTATTTTTCCTAGTCCCTGTGTAATCACCTTTTTAATTTAGTATCACTACTAACAAAACTGGGACTACAAATCTTGGACAAAACTGAAAGCATCCTGTTCCTTAAATATACTACAGAGGATCCACTCAATGAAGTACTATGCACAATTTTTTTAAAAAAAAAAATCATGAACAGCAAGATGGCAGGAAAAGGTACTTGCCACCAAACCTGACGCCCTGATGTCAACCTTCAGGGCCCATATGGGAGGAAGAGACAACCCACAGTTACTCTCTGATTTCCACACTTGCACTGTGGTACACAAACACCACAAAAGACATAAGATACTAACACCACAAAAGACATAAAGTACTAAAAGAATAAAGCAAATTGATAAATTTAAACTCTAAAAACAACTACACTAAAGTTTAGTGGGCCCTTGAAAAGTATGCCTTTATTTTCTTTACACCTAATTGCTTAGGTGAGAACATTCATGTTGTTACTTTTACCATCAACAAATACAATGAGTTTCCTTTAACTGTAAAAATAGAAAGTGTCTATTTCTCACTGTTTTGCATCCAGAATGAAAAGCAACTAAAACGTTTTTTTTTTTTTTTTTTTCTTTCACTATATACCTAGCTTTGCTGAAATGTTCAAGTTGTTCCCTCTACACAGAACAGGGCATAGTTTTTTTCTTACTTAGAACACTCAGTGATCAAATATCCAGGCCAGCAAAATGCTAAAAGTCTTGACAACCTAAATTTGATCCCTGGAACCCAGAGTGGAAAGAAAGAACTGACTCCTCAAAGTTGTTCTCTGATCTCCATACATGTGCCATAGCATGTGTGTGCCTATCCACAGTCATCATACACACAACAACAACAAATCACATACATCTGGATACTCATTACTTCTTTTTCAATTTATTTACTTTTATGTGCATTGGTGTTGTACCTGAATATATGTCTGTGTGAGGGTGCCAGATCCCCTAGAACTACAGTTACAGACAGTTGTGAGCTGCCATGTAGGTGTTGGTAATTGAACCCAGGTCCTCAAAGAGCAGCCAGTACTCTTAACCGCTGGGCCATCTCTTCAGCCCCCTCCCTACTTCTTAGAAGCAGTTCATGAATTTTTCTCTGTGTGTGTGCTGAGTGTGAAATCACACAGTGGGCAAGTACTCTACCACGGAACTATACTCCAGCCCCACAATGATTCTTAAAAACTAAGTTGAGTTCAAAAGAATTGCACAATAAACAGTAGAGACCACTATACTGCAACAGTAAGATTCAAATAGTTCACTCCCCTGAATTAAGGAACACCTTACCAAAGCAGCATCTTAAAAACTCATCTCTAAATCCACACAAACAGTTCTAAACACTGATCTTTCAAGAAATAAAACCTTGTTCCAAGACTTGGTGGTTAATTTATTAGAATCAAGTTCTTAACATACTTACGAATAAACATCATTGTCCACAATGATCCCTTCTGTCAGATGAGGCCATGTCGTTGCTAAATGGAGTTCACTAAAATTAAAAAAAATTAAAAACATAAAATACATCCAAAAGATTTGTGTGTATGTCCTCTGACCCAGTAATTCTATTTGTAGAAAGGTGTCCTAAACGACTAAAGATGTATGTAAAGTGGTGTATGTAATGGTTGTCAGGAGAGGGAGACATTTTCTTCAGTGGTGCATAATCACTGGAGAGTTGCCTATACTCCTGTAAATAATCCTTCACCAACACGCACACCTATGCTCCTGTGAACAACTCACTGAGCCACCCAAAGAAAAAGACAAGATAAAAGTAATGAAAGAGGAAAGGGTACTAGTAATGAAGGAGGAAGGGATCCTCAGGAATGGGAGGAGATGAGAGGGTAATAGGAGAGGTGAATATAATCAAAAGACATATAAATCTATGAAACCCATTATGTATAATCAATATATGCTAATAAAAACTCCTAAGAGAACTTTTAAAAAGTGGCGCTATGTATAATAAACTGAAAACAACTAGTTTACTAAGGGAAAGCATATACATATGAAGCTGTCTTATGAATATAAAATGTTACATTATATAGTAAACAAAACATATAAGCAAGAGCCAGGCATGGTGGTGGCTCACGCTTTTAATTCCAGCACTCGGGAGGCAGAGGCAGGAAGATCTCATTGAGTTCAAGGACAGCCTGGTCTACAGAGTGAGTTTTAGGACAGCTAGGGCTGTTACACAGTGAAACCCTGTCTCAAAAAACCAAAACCAAACAAGGAAGTAAAATGTCCATCAGTTGATGAATGGATAAACAAAAATGTGATATATAGTAAGCATAAAGCATATCCACATAATGGCATATTTAGAAAGGATTTCTTTCTAAAGTAACTGCTTCATGCTGTAACATAGATGAGCCTCTGTCGCCCTCCCTCGTCTCCACCCCCAGGCCTACCTCCATACTCTGCCAGCCCCAAACCAGCTTATTCACTAAGTACTCATGGCAGGGTAAGTGGTTCCTTTCCTTCCTACTCCTCCCTGTCTGCTGCATCTCAACATCCACAGATCAAGCTACACCCCAAGGCCCTAGAACCTGCTTTGTCTGTGAGTCACTTTAGCCTGCTGAGTCGCCCCTTCCCTCTCCCATCCTTTCCAAGGGCCTAGGCCCAGAGCAGTGGTTCAGGAGTCTTTGCCTGGTCCAAATAAACAGTGTGTACACCAGCTTTATCCACCTAGCTCTAGTCACAAAGCTCCTACACTGGCCCAGACTAAAGCAGGCCAGATCCTCACATCAGACACACAAGCAAAGAAGTCTACATGTCCAGGTTACATCACAAAAATAAACACAACATGAATGGCTAAGACAGCATGTTTCCCATGAAACTGACTACTCCAACAAAAATGTTTGCTGATGAGAATTACCCAGATAAACCCCTGGACACAAGAACAATCACAAACTTTATCACAGAATTCAAGTGATTTAAAAGACATGAGAAAACACATATAAATAATACAAATTTTAAAAGAACAGTTTCTCTCTGAGGTATTAAAAATGTTTTAGATTTATATACTGATGATGGCTGCACAAATCTCTAATAAGAGCCACCAAACTATACACTTTGAAGTGCTGAACTTCATGGTAGATGAATTTTCTCAATTATGAAAAACATGTGGAGCTGGAGAGATGGCTCAGAGGTTAAGAGCACTGGCTGCTCTTCCAGAGGTCCTGAGTTCAATTCCCAGCAACCACATGGTGGCTCACAACCATCTGTAATGAGATCTGGTGCCCTCTTCTGGCCTGCAGTCATACATGCTGTATACATAGTAAATAAATAAATCTTAAAAAAAGAAAAAAAAAAAGAAAGAAAGAGAGAGAGAGAGAGAGAGAGAGAGAGAGAGAGAGAGAGAGAGAGAAAGAAAGAAAGAAAGAAAGAAAGAAAAAAAAACATGTTACAGAGATGAGATGGCAAACTTTTCATGCAAAAGCCAAAGAACAAATATTTGGTGTTCTGAGCCATGTACAATCTGCTATCTTCTTGTGTTTTTTTTTTTTTTTAATGCAAACTTTTAAAAATGTAAAACCTATTATGAGCCACACAAAAACAGACACTGGCCAGATATGGCCCATAAGCCACAGACACTGAAGCCAGGGCTTGTGCATGCTCCGCAGGCACTCTACCACTAAGCTACATCCCAGGCCAGTCTGCCAAACCTTAGGAAGAGTTCTCATGCGAAGTTATAAACTAAAGACAGCCAGGCTAGTTATTTCTAGCATTAATTACTTCAACAGCCTACAGTGTCATAAAATGAACATCAGTTAACTTAAAAAGCAAAATAATCCTGTAATTTAATAAAGTAAAAGGCTGAAATTCTTACCTGATAGGATCTTCACAGGCACCAAACGGCAACTTGCCAAACTCTAGGCCTCCAACTTCTCCTCCCACAAGGGCATCAATATCTAAACAAGGGAAAAATGTATTCCTATATTTGGCAAAAAATAGAAATAAACACTACACAGTGAATTCCAGGCCAGCCAGAACTACACAGATCTTGCCTTGGGGGGTGGGAAAAGACCAGTTAAGTTAACCCTTTCAGAAGGTAACAGCTTTGAGGTGCCTATGACAGTGCTGACAGCAAGTTATAAAAGAAAAGGCTAAGGAATTATACAGACTCCAGCCTCCCAGGGATGTTAATATTTTTATTCACATTTTAAAAATCTGGCAACAGAACATCATCAAGCACCTAATTAGCTATCAGAATTACAATGTAAGAGTCTAGCCCACTTCACATATGCTAAGTCTATACTCTCTCAAAGGTTCTACCTTGGGAAAGATTTAAACTGGTGAGTAGAGTAGCCTTGGAAAAAGGAACAGAAGAAGAATGGAAACTTGTCAGAAGCAGATTATAAACCACCCAGCGGTCCTGCTGTGTGGAAACCAATAGCTTAGCTCTTACGTCCCATTTGCTGTAGGTTAGATGTAGCTCTTTCACTGCACATTACAGAGTTCTGAGTTACTCAATAGGATAAAAACAGTAGTGGAACACATAACTGCCAAAAGCTGACTGTGTATAATAGTAATTTCAGTATTATCTCTAACCTAGCAATTATTCTGAATCTTATAGCCAAAGAGTTAGAACATAATAAACCATGAAAAATATTATTTTGATTTCTTGGAGGCAGTACACTTGAAAAAAATGTTTTTAGGCTAGAAATTTATTAATACATGGGTATGATGGCTCATACCTAAATCTCAGCATTTGGGATGCTGAGGCAGGAGCATAAGTTCAATGCCAGCCTGGGCTACAAAGTCAGTACCTGGCCAGTCAGAAATTCACATAGCAAGATCCTGTCTCAAAAAGAGTGGGTGGGAGCAGGGTGGGGTAATAAGCCTTCTAGTTACTTAACAAATCTTTATTTCTTATTAAATGTGTCTAAAATATAAATGCCCTCACAGATCTGGCCTACAGGAGACCCTGTCTTTAAAAATGGAGTGGGGCTGGGCTGATAGCTCAATAAGCAAAGTGCTGGCTGTGCCTACATAAGGACTTGAGTTTGAGCAACATAGACGTAAAGCTGGGCACAATGGTGGACACTTGTAACCAACTGGAGGGGACGTCCGGCAGATCCTGAGGGCTTGTTGGCCAGCCAGTCTAGCCAAAACCATGAGCTCCAAGTTCACTGAGAGACCCTGTCTCAATAAGGAGACAAGATGAAAAAGGGCTGCCGGGGGACGAGGCATGGAGTGGACTAGGGGTCCTGCACTCTCAGCAGTAAGAACTGCAGAGTGGGTTTCCAAGAGAGCCCCATTTAGGGCCCAGACCCAGAACATCCCATGCAGGGTGCCCTGCAACTGGAAGAAGGAATTTGGAGCTGATTCTGGTCACACACCATGGCACATGCATGCCCACACATATATACATAACATTAAATGTTTTTAAAAGGAATGCTATGAACAATTAATTATATCCAACAAATTAAGCAGGAAAAAAAAAACTACAATCAGGTTCTATGTCCTTCTGGTTGAGCTTATCTAGAACTTAGGTGATGCCTTGTTCATATCTGAGTCCTTGGTATGGCCTGGGATACTACAGGCTAATAACTAATGAATTAATCAATCAATGAACAGCCAAGAAACTAATTCTGATGACATTTTACTAAGTCCATATTAAATATTCTACAATCTTCTTCCATAAGACTATATACAAACTTATTTTTATTTTTTCCCCCCAATACTCATGGCAGTGGTTCTCAACCTTCCTAATGCTGTGACCCTTTAATACAGTTCCTCATGTTATGGTAACCCACAACTATATTATTTTCATTTCTACTTCATAACTGTAAATTTGCTACTGTTATGAATCATAATGTAAATATCTGTGTTTTCTTATGGTCTTAGGTGACCCCTGTGAAAGGATCGTTTGATCCTCAAGGGACCTACGGTTTCTACATTACTGTTTTCAGCTTATGAGGGTGGTTTCTCTTAATACTCTAAAAAAGGTATTTTAATCACTCAGTATATGGTAATGCATGCACACAGTGTTCCATCACAGGGGATGCTTTATATTTCACAGACAGATTGTCAAATATAAAATAACATTGTCTCTAAAAGACATGAGAACTTTTTTTCTTTAGGAGAAAGAAATTACACAGACAAAACACCAGCAATGACATTTACAGTGAGTACAGGTATTTCTAGAATGAAGCACCATTAGATAATTTAATTTCTTAATACATGTTCTTTTCCATTTATATTCAATAGGTTAAACAGAGTTCCAAATGTTCTCACCTGGTGGCTGCTGAGGCCAAAAGTACTGCTGCCAATCCTGAAGCACATATGTGAATCGAATAGCAATGCTAACTGGAGGCAATGGAGTCAAAGGGCAGCCCTAGAAACACATGCAAGACAACAGCATGTAAATGTTTTAGCCTGTGTTCTAAAAACTTCAGCACCAACATTTCAAAGTTATGGAACACTACCCTTAAGAAACCAGAATTTAAATTTATAGTGTCAGACAACAGTTGTAGAGTTGAACCATGAAAAGGAAAACTAAGACTGAACTAGTAGTGTGTAACTTTGAGCATGGTGTACACCTTTAATCACAGGACTCAAGAAGTAGAGGCAGACAGATCTCTGCGAGTTCAAGGTCTAATGGTCTACACAGCAAGTTCCAGGCCAGCTGCATAGTGACACCTTGCCTCAAAAATAAATAAATAAATACACAGATTTTTAGGCCAGGCAGTGGTGGCACAAGCCTTTAAACCCAGCACTCAGGAGGCAGAGGCAGGAGGATCTCTGAGTTTGAGCCAGTCTGGTCTACAAAGTGAGTTCCAGGACAGGTAGAGCTATTATACAGAGAAACCCTGTCTCAAAAAGAAAAAAAAAAGGGAAAAGACTGCAATCCCAACTGACACATCTATGCAACCCCTACATCTAAGCCTCAGAGAGCATCATGGAAAAGGGGGTGGACAGATTGTTAAGTCAGATCTTTTAATGTCTGTATGCACTACATTGTATGTAAGTAAGGGGTTGCAGGAGTAGGTATAGCCTATGAAACTAGACAGGGAACTGCTCAGGGAACAAGAGCTGTTGAAAGAGGGGGAGGGCAGCATGTCTTCTATGACATTAAAGTGGAAAGGGGGCTGTTGAGGGTAGAGGAGCACGAGGAAGGGGAGAAGCAGCAAAGGCAATTTAAAAAACACACCACCATGAAAAGTAACTCTTTTTACGCTAATAAACTTTTTATGGAAAGAAAAAAAAAAAAGGAAGAGACTAGAGAAAGGGACAGCACTGGCAAGTGTCAGACCTGGTTCTGAAAACTGGAAAAGTCAACCCCGTGAAGAGTCACTTTTATTTGGCTGTGTATTTGTAGAGCAAGAGAGCTCTGTAATTTCTGCATACTTTTTCCACAAACGTTTTCATCTGATCAAAAAGCTATGTAGGTAAAAAAAAAATTAAGCCACTGTGTTCTTACAGTCCCAGGGCATTCCAGGCCAGCCCAGGCAATACAGTGAGACTCCATGTCAAAAACCAAAGAAACAAACACAAAGGTCTAAAAACAATTCCAGGGAACAATTACTTTAAAATAAAAGTGCTTACACTACTACCAGAAAGGAAAATACCAAGTCCCGTTAAGCAAAATGATCTTCAACTTGGTTATAAAACAAAATTGTGTGTTTGTGTGTGTGTTGTCTGCATGTCTAACTATGAACCATGTGCATAAAGTACTTATGGAGACCAGAAGAGGGCTCAGATTCTCTGGAACTGTAGTAACAGATGGCTTTAAGCTGTGTGTGTGTGTGTGTGTGTGTGTGTGTGTGTGTGTGTGTGTTTGGAGTAAAATCTGGGTCCTTTAGAAAAGCAGACAATGCCCTTAACTGCTGAACCATCTCTCTAGCTCCTAACATATAATTTTTTACTATTCATTTCAGACACTGAATGTTATATAGAGTAGTATTCTTTTTAAAGTACATCAGTACATTTAAGGAAAATTATCTTTCTTTTTAACTAAAATGGAAGTCAAAATCAGGTTTCAATATGTAACCATAACTCACACGAAAGCTTATATTATATAAATGAGTTAGCAAAAGAAGACCTAGAACTATCCTTAAGTTCTCTAGCAATAATAAAAATTCAATGACCCTGACTTCTCTTCCTGTTGAGCCTACAATAAGCCCAAAAGCAGGTTATGCAAGACTGCCATCTCCTGATAGTGTTTTGCTATTTACTAAAAAAATTTTTTACAAAATTGCTTTTGCTGTTGGGGAGATAGCTCGGCAGTTAAGAGCACTTTCTGTTTCTCTTGTACAAGACTCATGTTTAGTTCCCAGAACCTACATGGTGGCTCACAACCATCTGTAACTCCAGTGCCCACTCTGGTTTCCTCAGGCACCAGGCACACACATGGTACACAGACATACATATAGGCAAAACACTCATACGCATTCCTTCCATTGGGGAGGAAGTGCACACATGCACCATTATGCACTGGCAAAGGCCAGAGGACAACTTGGTGGATTCGGTTTTCTTCTTCTACCATGTGAGTCCTGGGGCTCATGCCTGGCAGCAAGCGCCTTCACCAGCTGAGTCATCTTGCTGGCCAATGTTTTTATAGAATACCATGGATATATTCCGTATACCTAATTAGCCCTGCAGCTTTCAGCCACAGTACAGATATTAAACCCAAATTAAGTACAGATATTAAACCAAATTAAGAGGATGAAGACTCAGGGGAAAAAAAGTACTTTTGAAAGAACAGAAAAGGGCTATTCAGCATCCTACAAACTCAGACTCAAGATGCTCAAAGGCAATGTCTCTCACAAGCAGCTACCTGAAGCTTACTAAACTGGTGGACCATCAAAACTATTCCTATAGAAGAACAGAATCAGTGAAAGTTAACTGACCATACCAAAAAAAAAATAGGCAGGTCTTTTATTAGTTATTTTCTTTAAATGTACATAGTAACATATAATCTATTAGTTTTCTTATAATTCATTACATTATTGATATAAGAAGGTATAAGATATTCTATATGCTCAAATTACCAAACTGCTACTTTTATCTGGATCCCAAATAAGACTGAAATAGCAATAGCAACTCACAATCTTTGATTTGAAGATGTCCAGCAGGCCTGACAAGTGAGTGTACTGATTTGGTACTTTTCGAAGATGAACCATTTCAAAGTCAGTTCGAACACCAGGACCTTGACATTCTCCCATGTACATCCTTCGCCATTTGTGATGTATTTGTACAAACAATGGTACTTGGCTATAGGACATGGATAAAAAGGAACAGAAATCAAGCTCATTAAACAGTAAATAATCCTAAACCTCCAAACTATTCCTGTTACTTCAGTTGCAAATATTTAAAAATACTCAATAAAGAAAACTTCTAAGTCACAGATTCTCATTTATAACAAAGATACACTTAGTTCTTCCTCTCCTTACTCTCGCTAGCACTTAGCAAGGAAACTGTTTGAAACCAACTTTGTGGTGAAATACTTTTTTACTTTATCATTTAATGGTAGGTAGTGCTCATTCTCACTATTCACAGATTTCTGCATCTGGAAATCAGCCTACTCACTAAAATTTTATCTGTAACCCCCAAATCAATACTAGTAAGTACTGAGTTATTTGCAGAAATGCAGAGCAGCAAGAATCATGTATCTAAAGTATGTCCAGATGAACTCAAACTAGGTAATGATATGCCTTCCTGTTTCAACTCTCAGACTTTAAGTGTCCTTTCATGATCTAAGTGGATCTGAAGGCAGTCTTTCTAAGTGACAGAAGGCTGTAATGTGTCTTACAGACAGATTACATGCATAAGATATGTTTCATTCAAACATGAATTACACGCTTTCATGAGTTGCCTGTGAGCTCAATCTTAGTGAATCAACAATACATATTCGTATATAAGAGCATAATATGGCATCTTTAAACAGAAACATACATGAAACAAGATCATAAAGTATACAGTTGATAAGAATATGACCAAAAGCTCACAAGAACCTATGCATTTCCCCCTAGGAACAATGGTTGATGTAATAAGACATCTACAGTATTTATTGAACACAAATATAGTAAATAACAAAGAACAGGCTATAAAATGCGTTCTCGAGTTAATATTGCTACATTGGTAAACACTCCAGCTTTGCCAGGTTTTCTTTAAGGGAGGAAGGGGCTAGAAAGATGGTTCCACCATTGAAAGCTAGGCTTACACTACCGAACACTTAAAAAAATTAGAGGTCCAAATTATTTCTTAGGGCACTTAGGTTACTCTAGTACATTAATTTTTCTGCTAGTAAATTTACGTTTAGTTTCTTGGTCTATCTGATATGCAAAGGAAATATAACTAAAAACAGCAGAATACGGATAGCTAACATCATGTTCTTAACTACTTACACCTAAGAATAGGGAGGTGCTGAGCATGGTGGTACGGTACATACCTTCTAACCCAGTACTGAAAGGAGGAAGAGGCAAGGCAGATCTCTGTGAGTTCAAGGCTGGCCTGGTCAGTGTTCCAGATCAGACAGGCCTACACAGTGAGACCCTGTCTCAAAGAAAAAAAGAAAAAAAAAAAAGAAGCGAGGGGGTGCCATAAAAATACATGAAAACGACGGGCAGTGGTGGCGCATGCTTTTAATCCCAGCACTCAGTAGGCAGAGGCAGGCGGATCTCTGTGAGTTCGAGGCCAGCCTGGGCTACAGAGTGAGTTCGAGGACAGGCACCAATGCTACACAGAGAAACCCTGTCTTGAAAAACAAACAAACAAACAAACAAAAAAATACAACATAAAAATAATTCTTTGACAAATTAATCCCAAATCAGGCAGTGGTGTGGTGCATATCTTTAATTCCAGCACTCAGGAGGCAGAAGCAGGCAGATCTCTGTGAGTTAGAGGCCAGGCTGGTCTACAAAGCAAGTTCCTGGACAGCCAGAGCTGTCACACAGAGAAACCCTGTCTCGAAAAAACCACACACAAAAAAAGTCAATCCCAAAATAATACCTAATATTATATAAATTTTAAAATTAGATTTTGCAGCAAAATTCATCCTTCATTTGAAATATACAAAGAATATTGTATTTTTTTAGAAATGACCCAAAAATATTTTACTAATTAATTATATTCCTTTTGGGGGTTTTGGTTTGTTATTTTTCTTGAGACAAGGTTTCACTATGCAGTCCAGGCTGGCCCTGAATTTATGATCCTCTTGCCCAAGCCTCTTGAGTGCCGGAATTAAAGAGTTGCTCCACCATGCACAGCTTTAATTTCATCCTCTCATACCAAATTCTAGCATAATAATATGCAAGGGTAGGCACTAAATTCTTTATTATAGGAAAAAAGTAACATTTAATAATCATTTACCTTCCTAAATTATATCACTAAAATTATTGTAACATATTTTCAAGTGTACCTACCAGCCAGTGTTTCCCAGAGCAATAGAAATGGAACTAAGGAGGAGGTTGCACTTGGACTCACTGAGAACCGCATCACTGTGTGCAGCAGGAGCAATCACCACAAACTCACGCAGGCCATACCTTCAAGAGAGAATCACCCAGTAAGGACACCCATAATTTGGAAAATATGAGCAGTTTCCCCACGGAAAATTTAAGCCAAATTTGTACTACCAGAATTTTCACTTTCCCCTCTTCCTACCCCACATGGCAACTGGATGCATATACATTTGAATCTTTAAAAAAACCAAATTAAATCAGTGTGGTATGTGTGTGGTCATGACTATGCCAAGTGCACACATGAAGGGTTTTTCTGTGTAATTTCTAGAAGTCAGATCTCTTTGATTGGGTTCCAGGGATTGAACCTAGGTTGTCAGGCTTATGCCCCAAGCCTTTTTACCTGCTGAGCCCTCCTGCCATGGTCTCCATCTGAATTTCTTTTTCATTTTTCTCCTTGGAGATTTAGGGTCAAAAACAGGGTCTCATGCTTGCTAGGTAACTACTCTACCACTGAGCTAACCCAGGCCCTGAGTTTTCTTTAAGACGTTGTTGCACCTTCTTCAGCCCCTCTATTCATTATAAGTGAAGTCATTTGTTGAAATTATAGTAACCGCTAAGTAACATTTTTTGTCTTAAAAATTCACTTTACAAGGCCAGCAAAAAGAGTCTTGTCACACAAGTCTGGAACCTAAGTCCAATCCCAGAACCCACATAAAAGTAAAGGAAAACAATAACTCCACAAAGCTTTCTATGACATCCACAAGTAGCCACGGCACATGTCTCTCGTGCGCTCTCTCTCTCTCTCTCTCTCTCTCTCTCTCTCACACACACACACACACACACACATACACACACACACACACACTACATACCACACACAATGAAACTTCAGTTTATAATAGGAAAGAATAAATGAAATCACACCTAAAATAACTGATGGTATAGTGTACGGCAATATAGAAAAAAAGTTAGATAGATGACATAAATGGTAGGAAAATAATTGCCAGCCCTGACATATATGTACTGTTTAAAATGAGACACTTAAAAGATTTCTTACATGTCTTCATTCAAGAATACATATTACTAAGGGTTATAAAATTATTAGGCTATGGCTTCTTCTTGTTATTGTAACCACAACAATGACATTTTCTCATTTAGTTGCCAAGTCATTTAAGCCACAAATTTGCTGCTTGTGTATCTGTGTGTGTGTATGAGTGATTTGTCTGCATGTGTATCTATGTACCACATGCAGGCCTGGTGCCAACACAGGCCAGAAGAGGGTGTTGGATCCCCTGGAACTGGAGTCGCGGATGGTTGTGAGCTGCCTGTGGGTGCTGGGAACCAAACCCAGTTCCTCTGGAAGAGCAGCCAGTGCTCTTAATAGCTAAGCAACTGCTCCAGCCCCTGCTGCCTAACTTTTAAAAAATAGTAATTATTAAGTCAGCAGTAGTGGCGTACACCTTTAATCCCAGCACTCGGGAGGCAGAAGCAGGCGGATCTTTGTGAATTCGAGGCCAGCCTGGTCTACAGAGTGAGTTCCAGGGAAGGTGCAAAGCTACACAGAGAAACCCTGTCTCGAAAAACCAAAAAAATAAAAATAAAAAAGTAATTATTTAAGGCCAAGTTGGTGATTGTTTCTACCTAACAACAACTCATCTCCTCAGTACTCTTAAATGTATTAAGAATATTTCGGCTGGGTGGTGGCACACACCTTTAATCCCAGTGCACAGGAGACGGGAGGCAGGCAGATCTCTGTGAGTTCGAGGCCAGCCTGGTCTACAGAGTGAGTTCCAGGACAGCCAGAGTTGTTACATGTTACACAGAGAAACCCTGTCTCGAAATACCAAGAAAACAAAGAGTATTTAATAATTTTTAGTTAATAATTTTTAAATAAAGAAGATAATTTATAAAAGAAATTTCTCAAACTTACTTGCCCATTTTATGTTAGTCTCTGCGTGTGTAGTTATAAATGCTGATTTATCGAACTTTCTCAAGAAATCCCTTGGAGTGCAGTATATAAAAACTCTCCTTAAAGTCTAATTCATACTCTGTTCACTATTTAGATGCTGCTATGACTCTGATAGTTTGTTTGTGGGTTTCATGAGCAAAATTTATCTTATTCCTCAGCTCACCTCCACCCTCTGACCCATAAAATCAAGATTCATCATGTGGAGGCAGCAGCAGGCAACTAAAAGAATCCACGATGTGAATGAATTATCCTTGGGTTTCTTGATTGTTCTTCCAGAAATGTTCCGTCTGTTCCTGACTTTCATGGACCAATCTCTACTGACCATTTCTGCTCCCATGTTGCTGGTGTTGAAAGAACTTAAAGGGTGAATTCTAGAAATTCATCTGTACAGTACATTCATGGAAGTTAAGTTCCTGAATAACAAGAACAACCACTGCCTTTCTGACACTGATATATGCTGCCAAATAACCCTTTGTTTTAATAAACTGTTGTCTGCTTGAGTAAAGGGCAATGCTTGAGTATATCTGCAATGTCTTCTATTCCCAAGCATTGTTTTCTGTGTGAAATGCCCCGTGCGCGCCCTATTTTCTTAAGGAGTTAGCTTAAATATCAACTGATAACCTGCATTAAACATACACCCTTCTCTGAATTTTTAGCATCTTTTTTCCTATCGTTATGATCTGTAAATCTGTCAAAATAACTCACTGGTTTAAATTTCCTCACAAGCTCTACTTGAGACCTGGAACCATTCTCTCACCAAGTCAACAAACACTGGCGGAGGCATTAAAAGAGAGAGAAAGAACGTGTGCAAAAACCAACAACAACAAAAAGTAAACAACTAAATTTTTCTAGTTTCTTTTGACAGGGTCTTACTGTGTATCACTGGCTGGCCTAGAACTCACAAAGATCTGCCTCCTAGTGCCGGAATGAAAGGCGCATACACCCGGGCCAGCTAGGCAACTGTATTTAAAAATGAACAAAGGATCTGGACAGCTATCATCTCCCAAAAGGTTACACAAATGGTTTTTAAAAAAAATCACATGAAATGATGATGAATATCAGTAATTAGCAGGATAAATCAGAGAGTCATCACGAGACAGTACTTGACAATCATTAGGATGCTATTACCAAATGAAAAGGATGAAGAAAAGCTGAACTCTGGTTGTAATGGTGGGAACAGCATGCAGTGAAGCTGCTGTAAAAACAGTACGGAAGTCTTTTTCTGGTCTATACAGGGAGTTCTAGGCTAGCCAGGACTACACAGTGAAAGCCCAGATCAAGAATGACAATAAAATGTTTTCAATTAAAAATGAACTACCACTCATCCTAGCAATCCCAATTCTGGGTACAGATCAAAAAGAACAAAAACAGGCATTCCTGTTCAAGCCATCCAAACAAAGAAACAACCTGAATGCTCATAAACACCTTGAGTCAACACAAAATACAATGGACTACATCATACAATGGAATAGTAGCCCTTAAAACAGACTGAATGCACATAAATGAACCTTGAAAACACAATAAGCCAGTAAGTCACAAAAGGATAAATACTCCACTTTTTTTTTTTTTTTTTTTTTTTTTTTTTTTTTTTTTTTTTTTTTTTTGGTTTTTCGAGACAGGGTTTCTCTGTGTAGCTTTGCGCCTTTCCTGGAACTCGCTTGGGAGACCAGGCTGGCCTCGAACTCACAGAGATCCGCCTGCCTCTGCCTCCCGAGTGCTGGGATTAAAGGTGTGCGCCACCACCGCCCGGCCCAAATACTCCACTTTTATGAGTTACTAAAAGGATTAAAATTCATACAGATGGGAAATAAATACTGGTTTACCAAAGCTTATAGAAGGAATGCCAGTTGACTAATGGCTATGGGGGGCATTTCATATTCTAACCAAAACAGCCTGGCTTACTCTCATGTGTCCTTGAGGATTAGGGTGCATTATCAGTTCTTCTAAGAAACATTTTCCTGACTTGATCTACGTGCATTAGAGGGATAGACCCTCCATCAAATCTGTACTGTGCACTTGTCACACAGTGGGGCCACTGCCTTTTTCCTTACTAAAGCCATAGCTAGCTTACTCATTGTGGTGGTCTGAAAGAAAATGGCCACTAAAGGGAGTGCCACTATTAGGAGGTGTGGCTTTGTTAGAATGGGTGTGGCCTTGTTGAAGGAAGTATATCATTGTGGAGGCAGGCTCTGAGGTCTCATATATGCTCAAGCCACACCCACTGTCAGTTCACTTCCTGTTGCCTTCAAGTCAGCAGATGTAGGACTCACAGCTACTTCTCCAGCACCAAGTCTGCCTGCATGCCACCATGCTGCACCATGATGATAATAGACTAAACTCTGAAAATGTAATGCACCCCAATTAAATATTTTCCTTTATAAGAGTTGCCGTGGTCATGGTGTCTCTTCACAACAATAGAAACCCTAACTAAGACAGGTGTCAAACATGAACCCTGGAAAAAAGACAACCCATTTAGTAGATGGTGCTGGCCAAACTGGACATTTGTAAGGAAGGCACTTTTAAGAAAGTGTGTAGGGCACTGATGTAGAAAATATACTTTGGTATGACTCTGTCTGGCTCATCTAAGTATTTTAAAATAATGTTTTTTAAAGGAAAGAAAATACAGGCACATTTAATATGTTTAATTTTCAAATGCTTGGCTGTTGTTTTTCTAATTTTTAGGAAAGATGAAAGAGAAAAATCTCCAAGTAACTACCAGCGATATGGCAAACATTTTATAACAGGGTCTCTCCTGCTTCCACCCCACAAACACTAGGATTACAGGCATGTACTGCTATATCTGGTTTTATGAGGTCCTATGGATCAAACTGAGAGTCTCACACATGGTAAGCAAGCACGCTACTCACTGAGTTACGTTCCCTAGATAGTACTCTTTACTGTATCTCTTCAATATAAAGGTCAGAGACTCTATGAATGAGTAACTGACAAAGATCAAAGAAATCCTTCAAATGTGAGATGCCTCTTGCACTAAGGTATCACATTTACAGATACTTAGACATGAGTTTTGATTTTATCATGTAACTTTTTGAAGTCAATATTTTACTTAAATTTACAATAATGCACACTAAATCTTCTATATTTAAGTGTCCTCTGCTGTTCATCAGAACTGAAATTAGGTATTGCTCTGGGTTATGAAGTGCAGTGTGCAAAAGGGCTCAGAGCAAGCCTGAGACAGCAGCCCTGAGAGATGCCTATCAAGTTGGCTCTCGGTTAACATCTGGAAATCTGGATTTAGAGAGGGTTCTCATCATTCCCAGGTTGATAAAGACTTAGTGTGTCTAAATTCCTTGTGCAAATAATATGATTTATGTCTACACCTGTTGTCCTTTGAGGAGTCTGAATTTTGGTATACATTATGCAGACAGACAGAGGATGCCTACTGACCAAGTCCTTTAAAGCTTTGAGGAGTTAGCCTCTAAAAAGCCTTCCTGAGAGACAATGTTTCATATGTTGTCATCATTTGTTGCTGAGGGAACTGAGTACAACCCATAGGACCTCATCAGAAAAAGCTCTTCCAAGCTTGATGTCTGCAGGTTTTTAACTCCTCTCTTCTTCCTCTATTGACTGTGCTTTGCACCTGCTGCTAGGATAAACAGCTCTAAGTACAGCCAGATGCTGGTCCTTTCAGCCCCCTAGTCCATCACTGAACCCAAAGTTAGTCTTGGGATCACCTTAAAACACACACTACCTGGGCATAGTGACACACACCTTTAATCCCACCACTTGGGAGGCAGAGGCAGGGGAATCTCTGTGAGTTTCAGGCCAGCCTGGTCTGCATAGAGTTTGAGGACAATCAGGGCTATGTAGAGACCCTGTCTCAAAGCAATAACAACAACAATAACAACAAAACACACACACACACACACACACACACACACACACACACACACACACACAGATCTAAATAAAAAAGATACGTACCATCTTACCAGGCAATGTGCTCTTGGAGGAAAGTCATTATTCATACACAGCAAATCTTGCATTGACTGTGGAATAGCATCTACAGAAACATTTGATAATAAAAAGTATGTCCATTTAAGCTTTAAATTT
The DNA here is from genome assembly GCA_902168425.1 of Peromyscus attwateri. NCBI lineage: Eukaryota > Metazoa > Chordata > Mammalia > Rodentia > Cricetidae > Peromyscus > Peromyscus attwateri. Next base: position 55,627 of record CABHPP010000839.1, read on the forward strand.
TAAAGCCATTTTATACATGCTTTGATGAAAGTTTGTCTTACTGGACTGTAGACTTGCAATTGCTAAAGATTTAGATTCCTGTAAAATCCTTATCAGCTCTTAAAGGTAGCCTTTCTGTTACTCAAGACCCCCCCCCCCTCTCTCTCTCTCTCTTTTTGAGACAAGGTTTCTCTGTGTAGCTTCGTTTGTCCTGGAACTCTTGTAGCCTAGGCTGCCCTCAAACTCAGAGATCCACCTGTCTCTGCCTCCTGTGGGATTAAAGGTATGCACCACCACTGCCTCTAGACATCTTTAAAATTTTTTATAAAACCTTTCTCTATTCAGTTTCTCATTTCTAACCCATGTATCTTTAGCACTTACATTTTATTCCATAATCAGGCACTGACACAAATTATCATTATATACATTCATAAATACATAACAAATTTAAAGCATAAAATAATATTTGCTTATAAAATGCATCTTTTTTAGTTATAATTTCTTAGCAAATTTATTATATATTTTACTAATATTCTAAAATAAATGGAAAAGCATCAACATTTTGAAACCCTGAATAACCAAAAAATAATAAAGAACTCCAAAACAATGAAAGTCAGCTCTCAATCTTCTGACTGTTGGTAATGTAGCTTTAAATGTGTTAACTAAAGTTTTACTTCTAACTCTTTCCACTTGTTACAGTTTTGATCACAACCAAATAAAAAGGAAACTTCACAGTACACCAGCACAAGCAACAATGTCTTAACTACCTTCAATTCATTTATCTTCTCTTACACCAACCCTCTTCATCTGCCATCTCAGAAACAATGTTCTGAAGCACCCTTACTCTAGCAGCCTATCTCTAATATAAGGTCTTTCTTAAAATCAACAAAACTTTATTTTGAACAGTTTCCTTTACTCATCAGTATAACACTGGACTCTGCTATCCTTGGATTATTATCCAACAAAATGCACACATTTCCTTCCTCCTCTATCTCTCAGAACAGATACTTATCTTCTGCTTGTTTTATTTTGCTCCATATGTGTTTATCTGGTCAATGTTACCACTCTCTAACTCTAAATCAGAAGTTCTAGAGCTTTGTCGGTAGGAATATATTTAACAGAAAAGGTATCATGTGATGTCTACCTAGGAAAAGCAGACACTTCAGGCCCATGCTTACAAATGATAACCTGCTTTGACCAAAAAATAAGTAACAAACATTATGCTGAATTTATTTCAGAAAGACTATGACGGGTAAAGTTCTTCCATCTTATCTATGGTTTTGTTTTGCTTTCTGGAGTTTCCAACCAAATATGGTCCAATGACATTTAATGGTAAATTTCAAAAACAATTCATTTTAAATAAGTTTTATTTATAACATATCACTATAACTGTTCTATTTTACTATTTACTTTGGCAATCTCTTATAATGATAATTTATAAATTCCACTTTGTCACAGATTTGTGTATTCGTAGAACATACTACATGGAATGTCTGGTACTATAAATGGTTTCAAGCATCCTGGGATGAATCCCCTAAGACAAAAGGGGAACTACTGTGTTTGATTAGCAGCTGAAATTCATGCTTATTCAACACTTTGCTCATTGTTCCACACTAGTGAATCTCAGAACAGACTTTAGATTACATGACCCACTAACAATTATAAGATCCACTGACTAAATACCGAGCATAGGTCAAACTGGGATAAGGGCTTAGGTACAATAGCTCATTAAGTCTTCACATTAACCTCCAGGTACTCAGTATTTACTTTACAAATGAAATAACACACATTTAGAAAGGTAACCAGAAAGTCCAAACAATCAGAATTTTAATGCACTTCCTACAAGTAGACCTAAAATACTGTACCGTACTATTAGCCAATAAATTCCCTTTACTTGCACTCCTTCACTGACCAGCTTACTTGCTTCAATCTCCAAATAACCTTATCTGATCTCTCCTGAGTAAGTCACCCCCGCGCAAACTTCAGTGGAATTTCATCTGTCCTTGTGATGTCATTTATGACTTTCTACCTCCTTTTACAGTCACTTAAACACCTTATCTTCCCAACTGAAATGCACATCTCATGTAAGATGTCGTTCAGAAAGACCTAGCAGAACACTTAGCACATTAGTTACACAATAAATATGTGCCAATTCAACCAATTTAAAGTGACGGTCACAGTAGTTCTTCCTCTACTTCAGACCGAGTACTAGCTCATAATCTACTTCAGATGCGGTAAAAACCATTTCTTATGGATATTACTGAGTTATGAGAACTTACATACCCTCTGACTCTTCATCCTTTCCTTCTTTATCAGTGGACTCTTGGACAAGATAGTGATGAGTGACTGAAAACTTGAAGTCAGCAAAGGAAATTTCATCTGCTCTTTCTTCCCATGTGCCAGAAGTAAATATACCCTGCATTTAACAGCAGAATGGGAAAAACCAACTCATTCAAGTCATTACAGTGTTTACTATGCAGTGATTCCCCCCTTCTACTCACTAATCAGAAAAGTCGCAATCTATAGTTGTCCTCTACATAATAAAGGAAAAAAAAAATCACAGTGGCTATTTAAAAAGAAGAGTCTTGGAGCCACATGGAAAGAGAGAACTGACCAAGTTGTCCTCTAACCTCCACCTGCATACCACAGCATGAGCACACAGGAGCACATGCGCATATACAAGCACACACAAATAATTAAGTAAATAAATGTGATTTCAAAAAAATACTCCAGAGTATTAAATACCAAGTGACTTACAAAAACCCTAACTTGCAAATAATTTTATGCCATGTTCGAAATCATGAATAAACAGAAAAATCTCATATTTGTTTATTTAAAAAAAAACTAGTCAACTAAATATAACCTGTTTAAACTGTGTGCTTTATGAAACACACAACGAAGCAAGGGATTAATCATGTATTCTGGGAAGACAATCAACATTTACTGAGAATATACCAGACAATGAATGTGTTACTGGTCCACATCTACATCAGGGCCAGAGAGAGATGGCTCAGCTGTTAAGAGCACTTGATGCCGTGGCACAAGACCTGGGTTCAGTTCCCAACACCCACATAGTGGCTCACAAAACTGCTTCTAACCCTTGTTTCAGAGGACCCAATCTCATCTGGCCTCAGAGGCTCCAGGCAGATATATGGTATATGGACATACATGCAGGCACTCACACACACAAAACAATCTTTAAAAAAATTCACATCTTCTGCATGCTAGACTAAAAATAACCAACAATCAAAGTTAAGACATGTTCAAGACCAGCCTGGGTTATTTAGTGTTAAGACAGCCTGGACTACAGAGTCAAACAGTCTCAAAACACACCAAAAAAACCCAAAAACTCACAGCAATAAAATGTAATCGCCACCGGGCAGTGGTGGCACACGACTTTAATCCCAGCACTTTGGAGGCAGAGGCAGATGGATATCTGTGAGTTCGAGGCGAGCCTAGTCTACAAAGTGAGTTCCAAGACAGCAAGGACTACACAGAAAAACCCTGTCTTGAAAACAAAACAAATGTAATTGCTAAAATCTTCACAAAATTATTATGGTTTTAATTTTTTTTTTTTTTTTTTTTTTGGTTTTTTTGGGCAGGGGTTCTCTGTGTAGCTTTGCGCCTTTCCTGGAACTCGCTTGGGAGACCAGGCTGGCCTCGAACTCACAGAGATCCGCCTGGCTCTGCCTCCCGAGTGCTGGGATTAAAGGCATGCACCACCACCGCCCGGCTTAAATTATTTTTATAAAAAATACTTCTATTGCATTTATTATAACAAAATGTAATCTATATCAAGCCAAGAAGGAAAACATGAGTCAAGACATCATTTAATAAAACTATTAATTTTTCATTATTTAAGGAATATTAGTTTCTGTAATCAAACCCGCATACAAATTGCATGTTTATGAATAGCTAATATATAATATTTATGTTGCTTACAATAAGTTGTAGAGTAATTTCATTACATAAAACATTGCCAAAAGTAAGTGAATAAATAGTTTGGTCTAAGACATTTCTTAAGAATTAAGAAAGATCTTTCAAGGAGGGTAAAGGGGATACAAATGATCTAATTGAATAAATATGAAAAGGAGGAGCTCTTTAGGAAAAGGGGAAGGAGGTAAACAGAGAAGGAAGGAGGTGAATAAAATAACAAGGATGTCTGAGAAAGTCACAAGGAATAACTACTAAATTCTCACACACACACACACACACACACACACACAAATCTATAATACACGTAACTTCATGTATAAATACAGTTTTAATGAACCTTTCTCATGTAGGTTGATGGTGCTCCCTCCAAGCGCCAAAGGCCACCTAACAAAAACCCCAATACTAGACATGAGAAGCCCTCTTTTGAGCTGTTGGTCAGGGCTGTCCACGAGACTCCCAAAACATATAGCCTATTGCTGTTGTCCTTGATTACCCTACAGAGGCAGAAAGTATATGTCCCTATCACTGAAGATACCATGCACTTCAGAAACAGAGCCCAGAGATCCCTTGCACTACAACCAACCTGAATGCCTCCTCCCTGAGGACTAGCTTTCATGGTACCAGAAGGCGCCATGTAGGCTTCCAAAGGAGGAAGGCAACCAACAGTCCTACCCAGCTGTGATGCTCATGAACCACAATGACCAGCAAAGCACAATAACCCTACAGGTGCAGTAGTAGCACACAGGCCTTGGCAGTAACAACTGTTCTCTAATTGGACTTAAGACCCCCTCAACAAGAGGGAAACCATGTCTGGTACTGGAAACCTAGCTGAGTACTCAGTGTTAGAGAAGTTGTAGTTATTAGAGGAGAATCTACAGTCACTAATTTACTAAACAGCATAATCCCTAACAACAATCTATTAACATTTGTCCTTATACCCACAGGTGAGTGTAGTCTTCACCCCTCATCAAGGAAATATCTCTTTGAAATGATGAAGAACATTACAATCAGTCAAAATGCAGAATTGTGGAGTCCAGTCCTAGCGGATACATCTACAAAACACTCTCGCATTTACCATTCAGGGAAGACTGCAGAAGAGAAGGTAGAAAGGTTAAGAGCCAGGGGATCGAGGAGTCTGCTTTAAGATTGTGTTTCCTAATGATATCAGAATCGACATCCAAAATAATCTCACCATGACTGCCCAAATGTGGGCTGAACAAGGATGACACCAATGAACACGCTACACTGGACAAAGAAAAGCCCACGAGGCCTCAACCATACACAAAGAACTTTAGGCAACTGAGGGAAGCAGGAAACAGGAGAAGTGGCCTTTCCCAGACAAGAGCACACCAACTGGTTGTTCAGTGACAAACAGCTAGCCCTGAAAACATGCAGACAGGCAGCATTGTAGAGACTGAACAGGTTATAGTTAGAAATATGTATGTATGTACACACACAAACACACACACACACACACACACACACACACACACACACGCACGCACGCACGCACGCACGCACGCACACAAACACATAAAAACAATTAGTGGGAAAAAAAGAGGCCATGAATTTGAAGGAGAGCAGGGAGGGGTATATGCGAGAGTTTGGAGAGAGGAAAGGGAAGGAAGAAATATTGTAATTAAATTCTCAAAAAGGAAAAAAATTGTTTGCATGGTTTTATTATTTTTTGTGGCATATGTCTCAGACATGATTAAGTTTCAAAATTCACCGGGCGGTGGTGGTGCACGCCTTTAATCCCAGCACTCGGGAGGCAGAGCCAGGCGGATCTCTGTGAGTTCGAGGCCAGCCTGGACTACCAAGTGAGTTCCAGGAAAGGCGCGAAGCTACACAGAGAAACCCTGTCTCGGAAAAAAAAAAAAAAATTCATATTGACAACGTTCATGCTGAAAAATTTACTTATCACTCATTTATTTTACACTATAATTGGTAAGCAGTCTTTAAAAAAATATACAATATTGAGAAACACCTGAAAATGTCCACAGAGACCTCTCATCTATCTTAATTAAACTTAAGCATTTCATGGGTTCATTATATAATACCCCTGTTAGGAGCTAGGTGTTTAACAGCTAGGTGCTCCAAGGAATAATGAATCATTTTTTATTGTCAAAAATGTGTTAAGTTGTCTTTATGCTTATATCCTATTGTAGTCTTCTTTACTTGTGTATCATTTTCTAGCCTCTGAACATATGCAATAGAGCGGCAGTACTAACAGCTAATGCTGACTGAGAATGCAGTGTCATTAACAGATGAGCAACAATACCAGAACTCTGACAATCAGTGTGACTTTACAGCCCACAGGTATCACTGCTATTAAAATGAGCTCTCTTGCCATTTACACAACAAAAATAAAAATAAACCATTACCAAATATAACAAAAATCTTCTCCAAAGTTCAAATCTGATAGTAGGAAACATAATAAAATACCAACCAAAGACACAGTCAACACTATGGCTACTCTTTAAACAAATGAAAATTAAAAAACATAAAATAAAAAGATCTTATTTTAAATAGTCCTATTCCCCCCCAAAAAAATATTATGAGCAGCTCAACACTGCTTTTATTTTTCACTTCATTTTAGAGACCCTGAATTCTCAGTGAATGATCTTCATCTAAGTTCTTAAAGGAATCCCGGATATTTATGGTTTGTATCTGTCCCAAATTTGACTTACAGAAAGCTAGAGAAAAACTACAGTTAAAGTCATTGCACATTTACCATAGGAACTTCTAAGTACGGAAGTCAGCGTTGCTCCAATCTGCCGAGTGAGTGTGAAAAATCCAAACTCACTTCAATGCTGTGGGGGCCATTAGTTTTCTATTAATATTCTAAAGTTAATGATTCTTCTTCATTAATTTTTCAAAGAGGTGACATATCTAAATTTGATAAAAAGTACTTGCAATTTTTGCCAGCTACATAGAATCATAAAATTCCAAAACTAAAAGAATTTCAAAGGCCGGGTGGTGGTGGCGCACGCCTTTAATCCCAGCACTCTGGGAGGCAGAGGCAAGCAGATCTCTGTGAGTTCGAGGCCAGCCTGGTCTACAGAGTGAGCTCCAGGACAAGCTCCAAAGCTACACAGAGAAACCCTGTCTCGAAAAACCAAAAAACCAAAAAACAAAAAAACAAAAAAAAAAAAAAGAATTTCAAAGACCATTTCTTTAATTTTCCCCCAACTTCAAGTAAGATTACAGGTTCATCTGTTTTATAAAGCCCAAAACACTAAAATTCAAAAGGCTCCCTTAGAAATCTACCTCAATTCTAGGTAATGTTACATTTACTTAAATTTCATCATAGCAAAACCTCACCAACTAAAACAGAAAAACAATATGCATTTGAAAGATGAGTCCTAGCTTTAACCCTACTTCATCAACTGCTAGCAAAATAATCAAGCAAATTACTACATGAACTCCAGGCTTCATCCCACATTCACTGACTAGGGTAATACCTCATCGATGAAGTTTATTTAAGGATTAACTAAGCCAACAGACATAGACCCAGTAATAGTGTATAGTACCACAATGTATGCTCAATAATTGCAATCCCCTCTTAAATCCATTTCTTAGCACTTCAGGTTCTACAACAGTCAAGTAGCTCAGTTACAAAACCCTCCTTTGGATAAAAGTGAATCTACCCAGAAATTTTTAAATTTTACTTTGTGTGTGTGTGTGTGTGTGTACACGGGCGCGCAGAGGCCAAGTAGAGAGTGTTGGATTCCCTGGAGCTGGAGTTACAGATGGTTGTAAGCTGCCCAATGTGGGTACTAGAGGAACCAAACCCAGGCCCTCTGGAATAGCAGTGAGTGCTCTTAACCACTGACTAAGCCATCTCTCCATTCTCTCCAGCCCTCCAAAGACTAGCTTAAGGCTCTGTAGAGTAGTTAAATGTAATCACAAACTGGAGAGGAGTTCACCTATGAGAGGAAGTGTGTCCGATGAGATCTGCATGTTATTATCTTTTTGTTCTGGGCAGTGGTTCTTGACTTTTTGGACTAGGACCTGGTTATACTCTTTTAAAAAGGTCACTGATGATTCCATATTACAACTTAAAAGGAAGCATCTGGCTGTATAGCTTATTGGTAGAGCATGTACTTAGCATGCCCATGGACTCAATTCCCAGCACCAAATAAATGAGAAACAATTATAAGTTATTTATTGCATTACTTACTGTAGTCTTCTATGTTAATATAACTTTCTAATGATGCTTTCCAGAAAAATAGAAATATAGCACTATTTCACATTTTGCAAGTTTTTAATGTATATAGTTTCTTGTTTTTATTTATTTTACACTTTTAAAAGACAAGATCTCATTATGTAGCCTATATTTGGTATACATTTTTTCCCCTGAAACAGCAATGTGTGTGTGTGTGTGTTTTGTTTTTTGTCTGTCTTTTTTTTTAAATATGGTGTCCAGGCTGACCTGGAATTTGGCGAACACAAGCAATCCTTCAGTCTCCGCTTCCAGGCTGAGGATGATCAAACAAGAGTTGGGGGATAGCCTGAGCTACCTAGCAAACAAAACCTGCCTCTGGGCAAAGGAGCCTATTTTAAAAATTTAGTAAGCAGTCAAGGAAGTAGACAGGGGTATGACTGAACAAGAAATGGAAAAAGATTAATTTTGCTGAAAATAGGTGATAGGCACATGGGAGTTCATTATACTATCTTATAAATTTTACTTTTGAAATTGTCTATAATTACATGTTTAAGATTTTTAATTATGTGTATATATATATGGCATGAGTACATGCACGTGTGAGTGAGTGTGGCCACAGAATACAGAAAAGGATGTCATACATATCCCCTAAAGCTAGAGACAGAGAGCTATGAGGAGCCCATCATGAATGTGAGACTCAAACTCCAGTGCCTAGCAGAGCCATCTCTCCAGCCCCTATAATTAAAATTTTTTAAATTTATTTAACTTTATTTTATGTGCATTGGTGTAAAGGTGTCAGATTCCCTGGAACTGGAGTTACAGACAACTGCGAGCTGCCATGTGGGTGCTGGGAATTGAACCCTGGTCCTCTGGAAGAGCAGCCAGTGCTCTTAACTGCTGAGCCATCTCTCCAGCCCCTTTTTTGGGTTTTTCAAGACAGGGTTTCTCCATGTAACAGCCTTGGCTGTCCTGAAACTCACTCTGTAGACCAGGCTGGCCTCGAACTTAAAGAGATCTGCTGGGATTAAAGGTGTGTGCCACCACGGTCCAGTCCCAGAATTAAAATTTTGAAACAGAAATTTATTTTAAATTCCTTCTCAGATGAGAACTGGTAATCACTGTCCTTTACATGTATGAAAACTTAGGCATTATCTAAACTTTTTTCCCCCGAGAGTTTCTCTGTGTAGCTCTGGCTGTTCTAGAACTCATATTGTTGACCAGGCTGGCCTGGAACTCATAGAGCTCCACCTGCCTCTGCATCCCAAGTGGTGGGATTAAAGGCTTGCGCCACCACTGTCCAGTGTAAACTTTCTTTTCTATACCAAATAATCCCTTTCATCTATACTTTCTTTAATCCTACCAATTGCAGCTTCTACTAAAATCAGCTTCCTTCTCTACCTGTTGATGCACTAAGAGAGAAAAGGGTCCTTTTGAGCTAACATCTCTTCAGCCTCAACTATATGTCTGAAGTATGAACCTACTATAAACATACTACTAACTTAAATCCCAATGTCTAGTATCTTACTCTTATTTCCTCATGACTTCTTTCTCTCACGAGAAGGATCTTACTATCTCTCACTGTCACTGATACATACCAAGTACTCAGTAAGATTCAAGAATGCAGTATCAGATCTTACAAGTACCTGAGATAGCTCTTGTTTCTAAAATACAAATCTTTTTGCCTTCCAGATACATCCAGCTCATTGTGCCTTTGACCTTGTTGGAGTCTATACAAACTTCATAAACATATACACGTCTATGCGTGTGTTTCAAGGGCAGCAGAAAGAGCTACATTTGAGAACTTCACGTTTTCCTTATTCAAAAATTTAAACGAAAGTGTTTTAACATAGAACACCAATTTATTCTGTATATTCCAACATATCTTTAAATACTGTGATTTCTATATGCAGTTGTGTGGTGATATATTGTATATCAAATAAAGCTTGCCTGAGGATCAGAGGACAGAGCCAGCCACTAGATTAAACATAGAAGCCAGGCAGTGGTGGCACACACCTTTAATCCTAGCACTCAGGAGGCAGAGATCCATCTGGATCTCCGTGAGTTCAGAGCCACCCTGAACTACATATTGATTCAGTTTAGGAGAGAAACAGAGCCAGGCAGTGGTGGCATACACCTTTAATCCCAGTACTTGGGATCCCAGCACTTGAGATCCCATGCCTTTGCTACCAGTATTTGGGAAGCACACATGCCATTAATCCCAGCACTAGGAAGGAAGTGATATGGCTGGGTGGAGAAAGGCATATAAAGCATGAGGAGATAGGAATTAGGCCTTTCAGCTGAGGACTCAGAGGCATTCAGTCTGAGGATTGGAGGAGATAGGATCTCCTGAGGACTTGGGAGTGGTGAGAAGTTTCTCTAGTGGCTCATTCCTTTGTCTCTCTGATTTTTCAGCATTTACCCCAATATCTGGTTCCAGGTTCTTATTATAAGCTCATTTAGATTTCATGCAACACAGTTGCTTTTTTGCTCATATTCATTTGGGAAAAAGATCTTACTGCCTAAATTCTGTTATCACTACTATGAAGTTGAAATCCCTAGCAAATATTGAGATTTCGAGGTCTTTTCAGGATAATAATAAAAAAGATGATCAATTTTACTTTAAAAGAATTCAGGGACAACAAGATGACTCAACATGTAAAAACACTTGCCGCCAAGCCCAATGACCTATTTTGAATCCCAGGACCCACTTGGAAGAAGGAAAGAACCAATGCCTACAAACAAATATAATTTTCTATAAAGATTTCCTAAGCATCTATATCTAGATAAGCTTAAGATCAAATTATATCCCTTCAGTAAATCAAGAAGTCTGTTCTCAGAATATTCTCTTGAGAAAACATCTAGAGTGTGGTTATTAGTACAGTATCAATACAAACTGAGCAAGGTAACTGCAGCTGGTAATTATATCAAGAGTTGTTATACTAAGATATTTTTCTCTTAATGAACTCTTAGTAAGTCCAATTTCCTCTGATCAATTTAAAAACTTTGAAAAAGCCAGGCGGTGGTGGCCCACACCTTTAATCCCAGCACTTGGGAGGCAGAGCCAGGTGGATCTCTGTGAGTTCGAGGCCCATCTGGTCTACAGAGTGAGATCCAAGACAGGCACCAAAACTACACAGAGAAACCCTGACTGGAAAAACCAAACCAAACAAAACAAAACTTTGAAAAAAATATTTATTGGTTAAAAGAAAACTTAGATTTTGAGAAAAGTAAACTCAGAAGAAATTAATGAAACCACACAAAGACATTCATAATATGTAAAACTTTATGATTTAAAAAATGTTTCACAAGCAAGCCCTGGTGACAATTCTGGTACCGGGGAGGCAGAGGCAGGCAGATCTCTGAGTTCAAAGTTAGCCTGGTCTACATAGTGAGTTCCAGGACAACCAGAGCTACACAGTGAGACCCTGTCTCAAAAAAACCAAATCAATCAATAAGAAAATAAGTTTACAAATGTCTTTCATATATCATTTGCTACAAATTCCAATCCAAATTATTTTAGATGATATTTGATGTTCACAAAGACTATATATAACTTAAAATTTAAACATTTAATTCAATTGCACCATGTGTAATTAAGGGCATAAAAATAGGATCTCAAAGTAAATCCCAAACTAGAGACACAAGCAAATAGATCTGACCTTTTCAAGTGGCTTTCCCAGAGAGTTTCCAATCAGTTTCCAGTCATTCAAGACTTCTTCAACTTTGGAAATAAACCTAAGAAGAAGGGAAAACTTTCTAAATACATAACCACACATTTTTCCTATTACTATACAATTTCTTTAGAAAGACATTTCCTTACATCCTAACATTAGAGATGATTAGAGAATGCTCAACAAGTTTAATACTATGAGCCTAACTTAGGGATATAGAATAAAAGCAGAAACAATGTTGTTTAGTTGAATTACTCTTAATTTTTGATTCATTTAAATCTATTCACTCAATAAAAGCCTTCTTTCCACAAAATATAAACTAAGAACAATCCATCCTCTTTTATTTATTTGTTTGTTTATTCATTTATTTATTTATTTATTTATTTATTTAGAGACAGGGTTTCTCTGTAACAACAGCTCTGGCTGTCCTGGAACTAGCTCTATAGACCAGGCTGGCCTAGAACTCACAGAGATCAGACTACTTTCTGCCTCCTGAGTGCTGGGATTAGAGGCATGCACCACCTCCTGGTGAACAATCCTCCTTAATATGATACAATAAATTTAGAAGAGAAGCAAAAACTGACAGATTAAAATGATACTTATTAAGGACAATTATACAACTGATCACTTCTCCCTACCTTCAAAATTTCCATCCCCAGCACCCACATAGCGGCTCACATTACCTGTAACTCTAGTTCTAGAAGATCCAATGCCTTCTTCTGGCCTGAAGATACCAGGCACACACGTGATGCACATTGTGCATGCAGATGAAAACACTTTTACAGACAATAAAACAAATAAGTAAATCTTTAAAAGTGGACTAAATTTGATCAGCATCTAATTAACACAGCATCAACAAATGAAAAATGTCAAGCTGCTTACATTGAGAGAAATATGGTGCAATCTAGCAACAGCACTGCTGCCTAAAACATCTAGAAAGTGCTTCTAAAGTAATTAACTGTTTTCAAAGGCATCAGATTTTTCCTTGCACAGCATTATGAGTTAATGCATTTAAGACAGTAATGACATCAGGTAATAATAATAATAATAATAATCAGCTTGTGATTTGACTGAATCTTCTCATTAACTCCTTAAAATTAAAATAATAATTATTCATATATGAATTCACTTTGGGGGAGTTTAAACAAATGACAATTACTAAATTTGAAAATGAACTAAAAATAAGTTTACTTTTACAAAACAAATAAAAATGTAAACTAGCCAGGCGGCAGTGGGGCACACCTTTAATCCCAGTACTCAGGAGGCAGAGCCAGGTGCATCTCTGTGAATTCGAGGCCAGCCTGGTCTACAGAGCAAGATCCAGGACAGGCACAAAAACCACACAGAGAAACCCTGTCTCTGAAAACCAAAAAAAAAAAAAAAAAAAAAGAGTGAACTATATCCAATGGGGAGCAAAAATGTACATTAAACATATACTAGAAGGGTCTAGGTATACAGCCCAGTGGTACAGTACTTACCAAAAAGCCTGAGTTCCATCCCAAGCAACCCCTAACTGCACAGAAAAGCACTAAACTACACTGCACTTTTTATAAAAGTAAAAACTGGAAGCTACTTTCATATGCAATTGCAGCAAACAGTCACAAGTTTATGGCACTTCCACTCTCTAGACTACTATGTACCTACTAAAAATTGTTCTGAAGAACATCTGAGGAAATAAGTAGAAACAATCATTCATATAGTTTGACCTAAAAAGTTTACACATACAATTAAAAGAAATATGTCAAAAATTTAATAGCTATCTTCAGTGGAAGGTTCAAAGGTATTTTTTATTTTACTACAAGGTATTATTGCTATAATAAAAATAATTTAAAATATAATTTTCAGAGTAAAAGAACCATCTTCAACTACTTAACTTACGAACTCTAGCAGTACTTGCTAGGAGACAATTATACCCTACAAATATTGAGATTTGACTAGAAAAATTTAGTAACATTTTTCTTTAACAATTCTCCATATCTCAGCTGATGAGTCACTTAACTCCTTCTCCTATATTAGTATATTAGGTTCTTTTGTACATGCTTTTGGAAGAAAGAGGTTTCTTTCCATTTCCCTTCATAGCTTTTAGGTCAACATGTAATTACAGACTCGGTCATATTATCTGACTCATGTCTGTCTCTTCTGCTAGACTATACTTTCAATAAGAACAGGAACCTTATTTTTTTTTTTTTCATTTTTTTGCTTGTTTACCGCAGTAGTGGGGATGAGCATGCTAAGCCTTGTTTGTCTTTACTAGCTACTAAATCCCTAAAGTCTTACACGGTGTCTTATACAAAGATTATTTTTTCAACTGAAAAAATAGTAATTTTAGGTTTCTATTTAGTCTTCTCAATAAATTATCTGCATGGTAGGTACATAACTGTTAGGTTTCAAATCTGGACAAAGGCTGAGGTGCCTATTTAACATATCAAAGCAGGCACTGGCTGACAGGTGCTCCCAGCACCCCTCAGTCCCTCCCTGTTACAGGGCCCTCGCAGCTGGCACACCCCGCCCCTACCCTGAACTTCTCCAGTCCTGGGGCTGGGCTGCCCTTCCCTATATAACCAACCATTTTGGTTACCTGGTCTTTTCGACAGCTTTCTTTGGGGCCTCCTGGTTGCTGCATCTGGTTTTCCTCTCTTCCCTCTCCCTTCCCCTCCCCCTCTCCTCACATGGCCCAGTTCAGTCTGATCATGACCACTGGGCTCTCCCAGATGTCCTTGCCTCTGGCTATGCTCTCCCACATATCTATAATAAGCTTTCTCCTCCATCATACCTAGGAGCAGTCATGTTCCTCTCTTTTTTTTTTTTTTCATTTTATAACATACTTGTTAGGTCTCAATAAATTCCTTTTGCCATTCTGGCATTCAGACAAAAGCCAGCAGCACTGCCTCGGGGACTTAAGAAGATAGTTCCTACTTGCTAAAGGGAGTCATTTCCTCATCTCTGGCAAAAGGGACTTATGGCTCTTCCATTAAACTCTGCTTGTGGTACTTATTAGCATACCGAGGTCTATACTAACCATTAGGCTCCCTCAGTCCCAACTCACAAGTATCTGTCACAGAGTCATCTGTGACAGGCTGGCATGCCCCGCCCCTCCCCTACACCTCTCCCTACCCTGAGCTTCTCTTCACTTCCCCTAGTCTCTTTCCCTGTGTTAACGTCCGTTTTGGCCACACATTCTCTTGGTCTCCTGGTTCCCATGTGGTCTTTTTGTTCCCTCTTCTCTTCCTCTCCACAGCCTCCGCCTTTCAGGGCTAGTTCAGTCTGGACTCTTCCAGATGCCCCTCGCTGTTCTCTCCCTCACATCTACAATAAGCCTTCTCCTCAGTTCTGTCCTCATCTGCATTCAATACCGAAAAGAACTTTTCATCCAAATATTAAAATCAAGGCCTAAGAAACCTCAGTTGCCAGGCAGTGGTGGCGAAAGCCTTTAATCCCAGCACTCAGGAGGCAGAGCCAGGTGGATTTCTGAGTTCAAGGCCAGCCTGGTCTACAGAGTGAGATCCAGGACAGGCTCCAAAACTACATGGAGAAACCCTGTCTCGAAAAACAAAACAAAACAAGGAGGAGGAGAAGGAGGAGGAGGAGAAACTTCAAAGTCTGGCCAGGCAGCAGTGGCAAACCCCTTTAATCCCAGCACTCAGGAGGTAGAGGCAAATGGATCTCTCAGTTAGAGACCAGCCTGATCTACAGAGCAAGTTC